>JAOVYX010016296.1:0-25138 GCA_035668315.1 Drosera spatulata | reverse complement strand
ATATTTTATAATAATATTTCGTTCAATGATCTCAAATTTTTAGGCTCAAACCTGTGTCTCAAATGCATAATAACTTTCAACGATGTAACGTTCATCGTTCATCGTTCATAAATTTTATTTATGCGTTCGTTATATACGCTACGTACGTATATTTTTAATCCAATAAATATTTTTAAATTCGACAAATTTTTGAGTTATTACACCTGCTATCATTATTTCATAACAAATTGAAGGCATATCATCAAGCGAAAAGATTGAATCAAGATCCGAGAAGACATCAAAGGCCATCGAATGATAAGAATCTAGTGGAGATCATCTTAGTTTATCCTTTCCTCTTTGTGTTTGTTCATAGATTTGGTGCTGACTTGTGTGCCCACAAGGTGTTTGATGTACTACTTTGACATCTGAATCATGAGTTAGACCCTCGATTAGGGTCGTGATGTAATTTGAATAATCTTGTGATCATTTCATGTGATCATCTAGTTGTTGATTCATTGTTTTGGGTTGTGTGATTGGTTGTTGGGTATAATGCTTCACTTGATTGATCATTAAGTGCATGATTTATGGATTATTCTAATTCCGAGAGGATATACCTGATCTAGATCGAGACGTACTTCAAATCAAGATGAATGCGAGGTTAAGAAACTACTCGCGTGACTGGCGTAGTCATTGTAGGGGAACCATCAACTATATCACTTGCTAGACGTGTTACCCTCACGTAGAGATACGATTGAGGCAACGTCTAGCAAGATTTGTACTAGACCTCGAGAGAGGGTAGTGCATAGCGCTAGGGAATCTTGACTAACAGTCCCGACACTTGAAGAAAACTAGATTAGAACAACGAAATGATCAAACACTAGAAAAACAAGTTGTGACCCTATCTTCCCATCACATTACACATCTGTTATCTTAGCATTTAGTGTTTTTGATTATTTTAGTTCACACATATATTAGAGCTCACTCAATTACGATAGTTTGACCTAGAAAAACTAAAAACCTTGATCGTTTGATATGAAGTTCCTTGTGGGATGATACTCTTAGTCATCGTTTTATTACTAGTACACACACGACACATATTCTCATACTCTTACTCATCATTCTATTACTTGTACACAACACGCATACTTACGTCCTTAGCGATATGCAAATCATTTAACAAAGCTCAATGCGAAAACAAATACCCAAGTAAAATTTTATTAAGAACTTGAGATAACGAAGCCAATCAATCAATCTGACCTTTATGATAGAAAAACTCACAGCAAATAATGGTTCATAGCATTCCCATATACTTAAGTTTTCTCCATTAATTGCTCGTGATAGATTGGTTGAGACGATGCTACTAATAACGTGTTGTGAAATTGATGATCTGTCAAGAGCACATATAGGAGATGATTAGTACAAGAATGAGATGGAAAACATGTAAACATGGAATATTGCATTGCTTCCTTTATGGTATGAGATACATCATCCGTTGACATAATCCCACAAGCTTAAGTATATGCCTATTGATAAGCTCCAAGAATGAGGAGTTACAAACTGAAGCATTGGATCTTAGACAATGAATGGGTAATGGTAACAACATGAGTTAATGAAATACATTATGAAATAGGTTACAAAAAAAAGAAAAGGAAAACTTATCTAGAAATACCATTTGAGGAAATTCATTACAAGGAGATACCTCACCTTTTTTTATTTTCCCATCTAGTATCGCATTTTGAAAATTAAAATTTTTTCTTCCTAAATTAACCTTATGTGTACAAATAAAAACTAATGATACAACCCTAATTCCATACTACATTCAATGGAGTACCATTCTGCCATCTGCCACCACCTCCTACCTATGCTTCCTCTTCCCTCAAATCTTTGCCACCAAAACCCCTCAATAATCTACACTTCACCACAAAAACACAACACTCTATATCAAAATCACCTAGGAAGGAGAGGTATCAGTGGGCAACGAGTTCCGACCATGCATGGTGACGTGCAACGACTGATCTTAGATGGTCCTTGGCTCGGGTGAAGGTGTCGAGATTCGAGGAGGTGGTGGGCGACAGCGGCTAATCGGTGGTGATGGTGCCGTACGTCGTCGTCATTGTTAGGGTGGCAGATTGATAAGCGACGAGCGACAATGGCGGTGATTTAGAGGGAGATGGCGGAGTTGTATGCGTCGATGTCGCGGATGAGCGAGGCCAAGAAGAAGCCAAATCCGACGTCGAAATCAACGACGTGTAGGATTCCTTCAACTCCGACGGCGGCGAAGGTGACGCCGATGGTGTCAAGGATGGATTGGGTAGCGGTAGTGGACGTACTGAACTTGCTTGTGGATGTACTGTTATTGTGGCGTAAATACCCATGGACAAACTAATGAGCGAAGCCAAGATGAAGCGAAATCCGACGTGAAAATCAATGACGTGGAGGATTTCGGCAACCCCTGCGACGGCGAGGGGCGACGATGGTGTCGAGGATGGATTAGGTAGCGACGGTGGACGTAGTGAACCGGCTTTGAAGCGAGATGCACTGAACCTACGATGGACGTACTGTAATTGTGGCGTACGTACCAATGGACGAACTAATGTGTGGGTCATGATGATGATGATTGTGAAGGTGATGGAGGAACGGTTATTGTGATACCCGAAAAATCTTGAGAATTTAAAAACGAATATATAACATACGTTCAGTAGTACGTAAATAAAGCGCAAATAAAAAACGTTACATATAATGTTACGAATTAAAATATAGTCTCGCATAAAAGATTTAATCCAGAGAAATATTTGATTACTAAATTAAATATAACGAAGGAATATTTGGGATAATTAAATGATCGTTGTGACGATGAATGTTACGAATAAATAACGATATAACGTTATAAACATTGTGCGTAAGGGCTAGCGACTTTAATCCCATAAATAATAGATTATGACTCGGGAGGTCATATTTTCTTATATGGGATAAATTTATCAATGCAAATAAATTATCGATGAATTGATATTACAAAATTATCGTGGGACGAAATGTGGGATATTTCCAACATGTACCTAATTTCTCTACTATCACTCTCACTCACCATTTCACTCCCAGCTCACTAACACACTCATCATCATTCACCACTCATCACCACCAGCTAACATCGTCGCCTTCCACCGTGCCGCCCTCATCAACCACCACCACATAGCCGCGTCACCATCCTCTTCATCATCGTCGTCGTCGTCCTTGTTCCTCATAGCCGCGAAGCCAACATCATCTTCATCGTCCTCACGCGCAGCCACCATCGCCGTTGTCTTGTTCTTCACCCTGCATGCCACCGTTGGACATCATCACCAGGCCGGCCACCCATCAACCACCATCATCATCGTCTCCAAGCCACCAACGAACTCCGACGATCACAAGGAGCTTCCCTATGCGTGGATCATCACCGCCGAGCTCGCCATCAGCTAGCTTCGGTGTTTCGGCGACGTTCTTCGGCCACCAGCAGCTCCGAGATGGCGGTGGCAGGCAGGCAACGAGAGGGACAAGGTCTTGGACGTCCTGAGTTTGAAGTTTGAGCGGAGAGGAGCTTAGAACGCTTCTACGAAGCTTTCCGGCCAACTTTCGGCCAAATTCCGACCAAGGTCCTGCAGCCAGCATAACGGAGGAAGGACAGCGGGGTGGCGGAGCGGGGGACGGGTTTTTGATGTAATGGGTGCCAAGGGATGTGCATGAACGAGCGTAAAACGACTTAACAAAGCTTTCGGTCGACTTTCCGATAATCGACAGTGACGGTGATGAGGACAGAGCAGTGACGGAAGTTGGATAGCGTCGGGTGACGTTGGGTATCAAAGTTGTTATGGTTTCTTTAACCCTAAGTGAAACTAGGGTTTAACACGTTTCAAAGGTAACCTAGCCCCTCTCGATCCGTCTCGTGCTTAATATTCATCAATATGATATGTTATGATGAATGTGATGAGAAGTGTACCGCCAGGAGGGCGATGATATGCTTGGTTGCCTGGTTGATGTGTTAAGGCGATAACGAAACCCTAGTTTCGACAAAATACACATGGGAGCATGCATGAACACATGCGTACGTAAATTTATGCTAATTATGATCTTAAAACAACATGGACGCGTTTCGTTAGACCTATGTATGCTTGGAGTGATGATACAACGGATTTTACTTGATCACGGGATTTTACTCGTTAGACCTATGCATGCATGACTATGTATGCTTGGAGTCATCACCACGAGTGAGAACTAGCCAGGGACCATTAGGCATCCCCCATTCTCTTTGCATGCATGCAACGGCTTCTACGCCGTTGTGGCGGGGCCACGGGCTGCTCTCTGTAGGGAGGCCCAAATTATTTCAATGCTGAAATGCGGTGCCTCATTGAATGCGCACGAATGGTGCAAGGCGACGCACAGAGTAGGCAGGTACGAAAATATAATCTATTGGATATCCCGGATGACGATTGACACTTTATCTCTGTACTCCGAGTCTTTCATTATCCTTGGAGTCGCTGCTTTTGAGTCAGGTCATGAACCCTAAATAAATACAAAAGAAAGGAATGACCCTTAAAAACAATACGAAGCCATATAAGCAAATGTGAAACAATACTGTTTGATATGGAGCCCATATTTTCCAATATGTATACAAAAATATTTTAGGGACCTTCGACGGTCGCCATAATCGTTAGCGGAAGTTCCCTGTAATCGGGATTCATACACCTTAGGTTGCTTAGCTTCATTAGCTCACGGTTATGTTTTTCAATTTCAGGTATGCATCCAACAGCACCTGAAGGTTCTTAGTATGAGCTTGCATGCATATAGATGATATCACGCACTTTCGGATATTACAGCAGATCAGATGTCTAATGTGTTTAATGTAATAATCGATCTGCATTGCTTCTGCATTAATGTTGTAAATAAAACAGGTATTCGAACTTGTAAGCTATGAATATGACTACTGTTTATAGTTTTTCTTGACTTCTATACCCTTAAACCCATTCGGTTTATTCAGCCTTGTCACGGATTGGGTCCGTGACGGCATAACACTCACGTGTCTTCCGGTACGGAAATCCGGGGCGTTACAATTATGGTGGCGATGACGACGATGTACTACTGTTATGGTATCGATAGTCGATTGTAGGTGATGATGTCGATGGCAAAGCGATAGACGTACTGGACGAACTATTACGGTGGCGTTGGTTGGCCGTTGGTGATTACGGCATTGGTTGACGATAAATTATTAATTAGGGTTATAAATTAGGGTTTTTATATTTGTAAGGGTAAAATTAAAATGAATTGTTTTAGTGGTACCTATTGAGAATAAAAAATTATAGTGTTACTTTTATGTAATTAAAATAACATAACGGTATCTATCAAGGATTGTCCCAAAAAAAAGTCAACATCCACACCATAAATGACACTTTCTATTTAAATGTGTAAAGTTATATTTGATATCAAGTTTGATTGGTCATTCATTAATTGCCTCCTCATTTACGATTATAAATTAAATATATTTAGTATATATTGATACTTTATTTTCTCTAGGGTGAATTACCTAAACATACAAAAACTTGAAAAAAATACCAAAAAGATACACAAGGAATATAAATTCCAAAAACATACAATTCATCCATCTCATTTAAATCCCTAACCCTATTCTCATCTCCACCTGAACACCTACTATCATCCAACCGCTGTCGGAATTTTCGTCGGAATATGACCACCGTCACCAAAATCTTGACCGGAATCCAACCACCCGTCGTCACTATCTGTCCCGAATCCGGCCACCCACCGGAATATGAAATATCATCGAAATCTAACCATATAAGGTTCTTCTGCCGCTCTGTTTCCCATATAAGGTGCTCTATTTCAGAAACAGAGCGGCTGAACAAAAATACAGAGCGTCTTAAGCAAAACAGGGCGCTTGAATAAAACAGAGCAACAGAAGAAAAAACAGAGGGCCTCAAACAAAGAGTCTGAACTAATCATACCAACAAAATCGTTTAACATTAATTCAGTCTTTGTTGTAGGGGAGGGATCTAAGGTTAATGCTACTTATTTTCCATCCATATCATTCAGATCTCAAACTTTCATCACATCGAGCAATATCACTCATTCGATTCAACATAGCCAAACGAGACATCAACATATCTCAAGCAAACCATTCCAATCCCCAACCAATCGCACACATAATCTCAGATCATAAACTTCAACAAACATCATTCTCTCAATTTAGACAAATAAACCGAATTGAAGCACCACCATGCCATCGCAATTCCATTGATGCATCGCTACCAAACATCATTTCACCAAACGAGAAAGGAAAGCAAGAAACAGAAAGACCTATAGAAAGATCATGTTGATTATAGCGCTTCGATGCTGCTCGATAGTGACGACAAACCCGAAAACGATGAGATCGAGAACAAACACAATCAGAATCAGCAGCTTCGATGCCATCGTTGAAGATCGAAGAGAATCTATGCACTTCTCTTCACCACCAGATCTGGAGCAATTCGTTGGTGATTTTGGGAAGGTGGTGGTGATCGGAGGAGGAGGTGGTGATGATGATGTGTGTTTTGGAGAAGACTGACGAGGAGAAAGGAGAGAGAGATGAATGGGATGAAATTATATGTTTTGGGGATTTTTTTTTCCCGTGTGTATGTTTTTGTAATATTTGTTGAAAAGTTATAGTTTTTGATAATTTGTCATTTTCTCTAAAATTTAATATGTTTCAATTGTGTTTAAAGATAAAAAAATAAATTTAAAATATAAACAAAGTATAAATATAAAATATAAAAATAAAATATAAACATAAATATAAACATAAACATAAAATTTAAATATAAATAATTTATGGTGTTTTTTTAATTTAATTTATCATTAAAAATGATCAAACAAAATATTTATACGATTAGAATAAAAAAATAAAATCAAAATTGGATAATGTATTGTTTATGAGAATAAATATCATATTCTTTCGAGATAATTACCTATAGATACAAAAATGGGAACATATTTCCCTATAGGTGCATCATCTAATCCTTTTTCCCTACAAATACACTAAGTAGATAATATCTAATTTTTAATCCCACCAATGTTTAGTTTCTTTTTTGTTGCAATATCCAGTTTCCTAAACATAAATCACCATATTCATTCATTAACTCATTTAACAACAAATTTTGTTTCCCAAATCAGTTCGTTATCTCCCTCGAAGCACTCGGCTTTCTCCATAGATGACGAAACACAAACAGTCGTCTCCCACCGTGTCGTATATGCTAGAAAATGAAAATACTCAAAAGAAAAATGGTCATGGTGATAAATCACACATATAGATCAAATATCGAATCCAATTTATCTTGGGATAATTTTATATGATCAATTTTTTTAACTATCAGGTTTTATATGTCTTTTTGGTGAAGTTGCGTGTACCTTCTTTTGTTATTGAATTCAGATTTTTATCCAATTTTTTCTTTCAGTATGCCTATTAAGTAAATTAGTATATTGCTTCCCATTTAGTGTTGAAAATTATTTATGCCAAATGAAATAAAGATATTCAAACAAAGAAACGTGAGAGGAGATAGTGGATATAGTGTAATATATGATGATTGTTTCGAATTTTGTTATGTGAAAAAGTTATTAAATTAGATATGTTGAATATATATTTTAAAACGATCCAAATAAACAAATGTTACATATAATATGAAACGGAGGGAGCATATCTCTTATTGTGCACTACTGTGCTTGGCTAATTTTTGTTGTGTGTACATGTTGTGTTGTAACGTAAAAAACGAAGTCAGTTTCTTGTGCAACTTCTTCCCATAGGGTCATGACAATGTACAAGTTTTTCATACAATGAGAAATTTGTAATTAAACTCAATTTGGAATATCAAAAAAAATAAAAAGAACGAATTCAATTGAAACCTTCCGATTCAACTAAGATTACCCAAAAAAACCTGATAAAAAATAATAGAAAAAGAATAAAATGAATATCATCAAAAGTGATAAATATGGGCGAAAATCAATAGGGAAAATTCCCAAAAATTATAAGAAAATTAAAAAAAATTCTCTTTCGATACAACATGAGAAAATAATTCCTATAACATACACTATCTTCATCACTAACTTTTTTTTTTTCTCTTCAACTATCTCCTCCATCTGCTCTTCATTGTCACACTCTCCGTTCTCGTTCTCAAACCCATGCCAATAGAAGCAACCAAAAGAAACATAACCATTCGCATAACCAATAAAAGCACGATCTAGATTTCTTCGTCGAGTGATAAAAACTCCCACCCAAAACTGTAATACCCGAAAATTTTTGAGGATTTAAAAATGAATATATAACATACGTACAATACGTATGTAAATAAGCGCGAATAAAAAACGTTACATATAACGCTATGAATTAAAATATAGTCGTGCCTAAAAGTTATAGATTTAATCCAATGAGATATTTGATTAGTAAATCAAATATAACGATGGAATATTTGGGATGATTAGTTGAACGCGCTTATAAACATTACGAATGAATAACGTTATAACGTTATAAACGTTGCACGTAAGGGCTAGCGAATTTAATCACATAAATAATGGATTATGACTCGGGAGGTCATATTTTTATATATAGGATAAATCTATCGATGCAAATAGATTTTTGATGAATTAATATTACGAAAATTGGATAAATAGTGGATTGAATGAGACGTATCGTGGGACGGAAAGGGGTATTTCTCCACGCACTCATTTTTCCCTCCACCATTTTCCTCATTTCCACTCCACTCCCCCGCACTCACCTCTTCACTCCACCTTTCTTCCATTGCCAACCACCATCACCCTTCCCTGCCTGCCACCAGCCGCCAACGTCTGCACCATCTCCGGCCACCATCACCACCAACGCGATCATCATCATCGCCTTCATCATCTCGTCACCACTTCTTCACCGCCACCATCTTCACGATCATCATCGATGCCACAAGACGAAGTGCAGCAGCAGGCCGAGAGAAGGACCAACGCCAGCAACTCGACCAGTGGATATCAACGGATTTGTTCGTGTGATCGTGTGCATCGAGGATGATCGATAATCGAGGCAACCTCACTCGTCCGAGACGCCTCTTTTATTTGTTCACACGATTTAAGCACATCCGTGCATGTGTGGGATGTGTATATGCTGTGTTTGATGGTATGCAATGGATTGCATGCGGTTTAATGACGATTGAACGATTCGTGTGCATCAGACGATAGTTTCTGGACGTTCTGGATAGCTGAACAGTCGCGCCCGCGACGGGAAAAAATCTGGGTTTTTTCCAATTTATAAAATACTCCTTACGTTCCAAAATAAATACAACATTTCGCTTTTTATACTATTCAACACGCATTTTGAGAAGGTTCGTTATTAATTTTAATGACATAAAAAAATTACGTCATTGGTCCAGGATTAAAATATATAATTTAAATTATCATTAGTGTTTCACGATAATTTAACGAAAAAAGATGTTTGATCATCTCGTAACATAAATCAAAGTTTGGCTCCACAAATCCCATGTCAAACTGTTTCATTTAGTTAAGGACGAAAGAAGTTTTATTAAAAAAAAAATTACATATAATTAATTAAAAATGTCAAATTCAAAATACAGACTATATGGCACAAAAAAAAAAAAAAAAAAAAACAAATCAAAAAGATCTTATTTTTATATCGATTAATGACAAAACAAAGTACGTACGACCGGGAAAAAAGGAATCTCGATTGAATCTGTGACCTCTGGTCGGGCTGATTTACACCCTACAAGTTGAACCATCAGGATCCAGCTGAAGCAATGAGGAAAATAATGTAAAAGATTTAATGTAAAAGATTCTTAAACCCTAACCCTTCCATCCACTCTTCCCGGTCGCCGCCACCCAACGCCGCCGATCTCCTCTCCGACAACCACCACGATGTATCGAACCCAGAACACGATGCAATACACGAAGGAACCCTACGTGGAGAAAACAGAATGTCATCGAATCAAGAGCATCAATTTCACGGCGGCGTCGGAGGCGGAGATTCTGAAAACCTCGAAAGTCGAGGTTTTCCGTGGTGTTTATTATGATGTGAGCAAGAGGCCTCTTCCTAATGGCTTGTTGGATCCCAAAATGGTACGATTAAATTATAAGATCAGCGTTTTCGTTTAATGATGACGGGTGACTGGCTTTGTTTGTTCGCGGCCGGGATAAGACTCTGTACAACCCGGCTTTTTCAGAACGAGAACAGCTGGGATTTTTGTTGTGTTTTAGCTGAGTTTTAATGTGTCGGTTTTAATCTGTCGGTTTTAGTGAAGCTTTTGATGGAATGTGGGACGATATGATGCTATAGTGAATCCTTTTGAGAGTTTTGAAAGATAGGGAATGGCATCTTTGATAATGAGAGTTGTGTTCAGTGTTGATGTGCAGTGAGGGATATAATGAACAGCATGGTGTGGAGAGCCAAGCAAGCACAAGTTAATTATAAGTACATTCTGTTTTCTAATGATGATGTATGGGGTGGGTAACATGGGTTATGCGTGAATATGGGTGATTCCGTTTGCGTGTGCATTTGATAGGCAGTGAACCGTAGTGATTTTTTTTCCCCCACACAAGTCTGCATTCATGTATTTTGAAGCTATGCAATAGATTGTGATGTTTTAAGAAATCCTGTGATCTGCTTAGAGTTTTTAGGAGCGGTGGTTCTATCTTATCATGTGAAGGGTTATTTCCTTAATCCAATATTCCATACAAGTTTGGTTGGTAATCGTCATGTGTTTTTCCTATTACTTTGTTTTTGTTTCTTCAACAGGGCCCTGCCAATAAAGGTAGTACCTCATGTGCAACATGTAATGGAAGCTTCAGTGAATGTCCAGGCCATTTTGGACGCTTGACTCTTGCGCTCCCTGTATTTAATGTTGGCTACTTCGGTGCAATTCTAGATATTTTAAAATGTATTTGCAAGGTATTTAACACCACTATGACTTCACTTCAGACATCTAGGAAGTTGTTTAGAAAAATATATTTGGGAACATTTACATTTTGAATACTTTCCATGCACTCTTAAGTGACCTTGTCTTTGTATTCTATTAGTAAGTACAAAACATAAATACTGAAGGGTACAGTTTGTTCTCCCTGTTATCATATGCATGAGGCTTGAGCTTTATGATGCTACTGGAGTCTGATCGCCGCAAACTTTAACTTTGACGGAGTATCTTAGTCATATTCAATTTTCATAGAAGGTTTTTTTTTTTCTTCTGAACAATCGATGGCTGGTATTGCTAATTTGACATGATATTTTGTACTCTTGGCAATAGTCTTGCTCACGTGTATTGCTGGCTGATAAAGATCGTAAAGACCATCTGAAGAAGATGAGAAGCTCCAATATGGATGCCCTGAGAAAGAATAGGTTGAAGAAAAAGATGGTAGGGAACTGTGCCACCAGAACAATCAGGTGCTTTAGGTGTGGTTACCTCAATGGTGTGGCTTCTACTTTCCCTCTAGTCAGTGGTTCAATATCCTGTTTTTATTTTGGAATATAATCTAGTATTGCTCGTGTAGTGTTAGTACAATAATTGTGGTTTGTCCATAGTTTCAGTTTCACAACATGCTTAAAAGCTAAGTTGGTACCCGGGAGACTTATGACTGGTCTCCAAGTCGATCAACTAGTCATAACTAGTCGATGATCGACATATATGGTGGACATAACATAGAAGTATATATGATTTGTTTTTTTTTTTCCGATTGTGAAGTATATACGATTTGATTCTTCTTCTTTTTCTAATAGTGAAGTATATGTTATTTGATAAAGATAGTTACTGGATAAAGCAAAGGTGAATGTAATACTTAAATGTCTAAAATATAACAAGATTGACTAGGAAACACCATAATCTGTTACATCAAAGCAAGCTTATGTTCATAGACAAGTTCAAGAAAGTCTAGAAGACTTTTCATCCTCCATTCAAAGTAATCCACTCCATATCTCTTGGTATAGGACGTGCTTTATCTTAAGACAAGAACTTCTGGATGAGTTGAAAGTATTTATGGTTCCTTTCGAGTAACTATTTAGCATTTACGTATCAGGATTTCATGGAGGACCTTATATGAGACAAGAGAATGGCAGAATCTTATCCATATAGCTATTTTCCTGTTGTTGTATCTATGTACTTATAGCTTTGTCTTAGCTCCGAGGACCACAATCTCGTTGTTATTTTTGTTATGAAGTAGCTATTTACTTACTGCTTTGGCCTAGAGCTAGAATTTCACTACCCCAGTTTCTATTTCTCAGGGAAAGTGAAGAGGGTCAGACCTGGTTTGATAATTCTCCATGATCGTCCTAGACTTCAGGGCAAAGATCAAGAAGAAAGCATAAAGGATCAGTCTTACATTCTTACTCCAGTCAAAGTTCTTTCATTATTCAAAAAGATGGAGGATCAGGTTATTTTAATCTTTTTTTGTAGTTTGTTTAATTCGTTACTGGACTGTTACTTTGATCGATATCAAATTTTGTCATGAAGGTCTTTTCTTGGGTTTCAGCCCTAATGGGTGTTGTCCCCTAGTTTGGTGTACCTTTGTCATCCACATAGATCAAATGATATAAGATAAAAGCTCCTGCTTTCATCTTATTCTAAATGGAAACTTAGCTTTTAGAAAAACTTGAGCAATGAAGAGATATGCCTATATAAATATTTTAGGTTGTGCTGAACATTTAGGTGTTGCAGGATTGCGAGTTGCTTTATATGCATGGGAGACCAGAGAATCTTCTCATCACAATTGTACCTGTTCCTCCTATGGCACTGCGCCCATCAGTTATTGTGGATGGTGGAATGAGGTAGGCTTTCTGAGTTGATAATTAATGTTACTTTGATTTTTCTTACTCGACTTGTCTACAAGTGTTTCTAGTAGTAGAAGCGTCTTCCACAGATGAGTCCAAGCTTTAACTGCATCAATTTCCAGCAATAAATGTGTTATACCATGGATGAGAGGGAGAAGGAAATGGGAACAAATGAAAGAGAAATAGGGATGGCAGTTAGAGGCGTTGAACGAGCTCAAAGAGGAGAGATCAGTGATCTAAAAAGTGCTAGGCGCCCATAATTCCTAGATGACTAAACGAGGCCAAGGCGGACGCCTGAGAGAATACCTAGCCGAATGACTAGGCGGTTTGCAAGACTGATTTCTAGTTGCTTGTCTAAGCGTATATATACCTTATATTTCAAGTGCTAATGTCTATCTAAACTTATTTTTTAGGATAAAATAACAAAAAAGAACAATAAAATCACGTATAAAATGCATAATTTTTCAGGAAATGACTGCTGTTACAGTGGGTACTAGGAAAAGGAGGATCTATACAATCTTCTCTTGCAAAGAAAGAGGCTGTTTTTGTTGATTGTTGAATTGAACCCATGAAGCTTGATCATTACATCCTTGATATAATTGTTTAATTTATAGGTCAAACTCGTCCTGTGGAATCTTGAAATTGGGGCTACCGAGCCTTGTATATCACTCAATATAATTTGTAGCTCTTGGACTGACTTCTTTGGCCACTTCCTAGTATTTTGTCTGTTATTTTTTTAGGATTTTTTTTCATATAAGCTACTAACCTGCTGTGCTTGTATAAAACCACCTCAAATCTTGATATTTGCAAAAAATATTAGCCAAATCATATGATATTTGCAAAACAGCGATGCCGTCAATCCATCCATTAACTTTACTATTCTCTCTCTTATTTTTTCTTGCCCCATGTTTAATCTTTACATCTGCTTAACACTTTAGTCAATTTGCATCAATCTCTATTGTATTCTCATTATTTTCTTCAATTGCCCCTGTCTTTTTCATTCTAAAAACTTAGTTATGTTCTTCAACTTCCCCGATTTGGGCACTCAAATAATAAATATAATTCATTTAATTCCTTCATCCTTTTTTTTTTTTTTTGTATAATTGATTAAATTCCTTCATCATTTAACCCAAATTATATGTTGATTGTATCCCGCACTCAAGGATATGAAAAGAAGGAGAGACAATGAACAAGAAAAAGAAAATTGTGTTAGTGGTGTTATAAATTATTATTTCTATTTGGAAAAATTCATAATTTTGTGTCTTAAACGTTTTTTTTAACAGATTGACTAACGACAACTGCTATTATCCAAATATCATACGTGCTTTTGTAAATATCAAGATTAGATGTGGTTTTATGCAAATTCATTAGATTTCAGGTACTTTTATGCAAAAAACACCTTTTTTTTAAAATATTTTTTAAAATGTTCATTACAGTAATGAAAACGACATTACCGAGAGGTTGAAACAAATTATTCAATCGAACGCTTCACTTCGTGCTGAATTGGAAGAAGGTGCCTCTACATTCAAACGTCTGGTAAGCAAAGGAAACCAGTTTTATGCTTTCCTTTGGTTTATTTTCCTTGTATTTCACCTTCTCTGTTAGACTACCTTATTTTAAGAATATTAAATTTGTCATTTCCTGCCTTCTTATTCACTTATAAAGGTCTTCTGCCTGTAGGATATGCACTGACGCTATTTTGTGAACTTTTTGTTCAATTTTCTCCAGAAATTCTTGTTCGCATCGATGACTCGCAGAGTGCATTGTTTTGTTGTTTGTCTCCTAGTTTTCTAGTTTGCAAGTTTTTTGGGCTGGTGTTCTCAATAGAGAAATGGTAGATTTTGATGTTGACTGTAGTTTTGTCATTGCTACTTTTGTGTACATATGAAATCCAAAGCTATTATACGAGAATATTAAGATAAATATGTTACGGGCCTACTATCATCTGTTCGTATTTTTGTTAGAGTTGGTTTCTCAACCATAACAGAGTTGGACCAATGTGGACTTTCGTGTGAGGTGGAGTGTTAAGATACATGTATTGTTTTGGGACTCCAATTATCTGTTCAAATTTTTGATAGAGTTGGTTTCTCGATGGAGAACATTTTCATTAGTCTAGCATCCAGACCATTTTCATTAGTCTAGCATCCAGAACATTATCAAAGACCCTATGAAACTTTCAGATTATGTCTCACTGCTAGAGAACTTACACCTATATGAAGCTTTGAGGATTGTATGATGATCCAGAGCCTTACACCAATTTACCGTATGTCAGGTTGAATAGTTTTTGAATGAAATAAACAGGAGATATTTTCTAAATCCTAGCTGGATCCAGACTGGTAGTGATGACTTCTACATCCGAGTTTTCCACATGTTCCATCTTTTTTGTTGCATATATCACAGCCATAGGTCACTCGGTTGGAAAAATAACTTCCATGAATTGTAGCTCTTATGATCAGGTAGTAAGTGTATTTGAAAAGAGTAGAGTACGAGCACAAATGTGGCAGATTGTACCCACAACTAAAAACTATGTCGTTAGTCATTAAATTTTGAATTTGCTCCCAGCAAGGAATTCTACTCCCCCCCCATCCCAGAAAATAATGATTGTGTTAACTTT
Organism: Drosera spatulata; assembly: GCA_035668315.1. Lineage (NCBI taxonomy): Eukaryota > Viridiplantae > Streptophyta > Magnoliopsida > Caryophyllales > Droseraceae > Drosera > Drosera spatulata. The sequence goes on along the minus strand of JAOVYX010016296.1, from coordinate 9,719 downwards.
GTGTATTATTACCCCTTTGCCCTTGTGAGTATGGAGAGGAAAATGTGTTGACTGGTTATGGAGAGGAAAATCAATGATAGAGATGATGTGATGTGAAGTAGGGTATTTTGGACTTTTGACCACTCAAAACTTGTCAATTAAGGAAGTCTTGTAATTGAAGTTGGACATCCATTTTTAGTTATGTGTCGTAATTTATGTGGGACGGAGGGAGTATTAACTAATCACTTTTGATGCAGGAGATAGTAGCCACGATCATGACCACTAGGAACAAGATTAAGGAAGCCAAGTAGAAGATTTTATCATAGACTATTTGATCTAGCATTTACTGTTTTTAGGCTCAAAGATAACAGATTTTAGATTATTTTATTTAAGAAGATATATATCTAAAGATATCTTAGCTTATAAAGTCTTTTAGTTTTCCTATAAATATGGGACCGATTGTTCGTTTTAATTCATTCAATAATAATTCCTATTTTTCAAGACTTGTTCTTGTTTATTACTCGTGGATTCGAGTGTTTTTAGTTTGTGAATTCCAACTACGTTGGGGCTAGAACGTGATCCTAGCCCACCAAGGTTTCGAATGCGTCAAGTTATTTTAGTCCATAATAAAGGACGACAAATAAAAGGCCCTTGAATAGGCATAAGAGTATAATGTTTCATTAAGGCCATAATTCACATTAAGGAGACAGCCATTGAGGATGTAAGTGCTTGGCTGTTTTACCGTGGATGGGAATTGGATGCTTGTCAGTGAAGTCTCTAGGTGTCCCTTTTGCAGCAAAAAAATTAAGGAGAGAGCAATACACTCCACTGTTCGAGTAAATGACTAAATACGATTACTAGTTAGTCTACAAGGGAAAAAAATTTCATACTTCTGCGCAGCGATGGAGGCTGTGTGTAAACCATGTGTTAAGTGAAAAAGAGGATTATAGGAATTTGGAGATGTGAATATAGGCGAAGGAGAGGAGGAAGATTAGACGAAGAGAGATCATAAGCTAGAAGGGGGTTTATTCTCATTGATTCATACTCTTCATTACATGCTAACATTATATAATAGTAACCTACAACATTACACTTGGAAATAAGCTAATCTTAGGGATCCAGATAAGCTAATATCAAGGGTTCCACTAATTATGCTAATGTTGATGGAAATGATTATGGAGATATGATAGTAATTTATAATCTTCTCCTTATTTTTTGCTTGACCGTTACATTCCTCATCCCTTCAAATTCGCCTTGTCCACAAGGCGGAAGTACTCAATTGGCGGAGGTTTCGTTGGTGGTGGAATCTTGGAGGAACATAGGACATGAATTTTGATGAATCTATAGCTTGTGCCCATATTGATGAAATCTTCCATGACACGACAAGTCGACAACCATCTCCAATTTCATCAATTTATCCATACTAGACTAGTGTGCCACATTTAAGATTTTGGCGTGAGTTAAAATGAGATCTTCATGATTATTGAGAGCCAAAAACAATGTTGATAGAATTGGTCGGGCGGTGCTTGAAACATGAGAACAAACACTATTTGCATCATACTCAACACTTGGTGCTTCTTGTTCTTTAACCACAAAGGTTCTTTGATTGTAAAGGCATGACAGCTTGCATTATATCCATGCATGTTGATCGAAAAAAATTATAATGAGAGAACCAAATCTCCATGCGACAACAATAATCATAAATATTCCTCCCATTAAGGGCATCTTTGGCCCAAGCTGCATCTTCCTTGCGAACAAATTTTATCCAAGCAATGATTCCATTGTACATGATCTCCATAGGTCGAAAGGGAGAAAATACTTTATCGAGGATATCCGTTGTAATTGGATAACCTTCGTGAACTTTAATACAAGGAATTGATGTTGTAGTAGACATAAGGTTTATATAAGGAGGAGAGAACAATGATGAGGGAGGCGAGAACGAGATGAGAGCAGCAATTATTAAGTGAAAAAGAGGATTGGAGGAATTTGGAGATGTGAATATAGATGAAGAAGAGGAGGAAGATTAGACGAAGAGAGATCATAAGCTAGAAGGGGGTTTATTCTCATTGATTCATACTCTTCATTACATGCTAACCTTATATAATAGCAACCTACAACATTACAATTGGCAATAAGCTAATGTTAGGGATCTAGATAAGCTAATATCAAGGGATCCACTAATTATGCTAATGTTAATGGAAATAATTCTGGAGATATGATAATAATTTATCATCTTCTTCTTATTTTCTGCTTGATCGTTACAACGTGCCTTCGGACAAGGGTTGCACTTAATAGACAAAGGGGTTAAGTCTCATAGGATGGTTTATTACTTTTGAGGGAAATACATCTGGTTTATCAAAAAGAAGCAAGGAGGCTCATGGATTGGGAATAGCATGGATGCAAGTGTATTACTTTTGAGGGAAATACATCTGGTTTATCGAAAAGAAGCAAGGAGGCTCATAGATTGGGAATGGCCTTCTCAGAGCTGGAGGCAGACTTCGACATCATGTTACTAAGAGAGGGAAATACTTGGAGTGGAAGCAATGGTGTGGGTGGATGAAAAAGGTTGTTGCAGGAAAAACTAGAACCACTAGCTTGAGGAGTTTAAGCACGTGCTTGGTGTATGAACTGTGGATTGTAAGAAAGACATAGAGGGTCGTTTAAGAAGGAGGCAAGCACTGCTGAGGACTTAGCTAGAAGAAATGTAAAGAAAAGTGTGGCTATTGTGAGAATTGAAGCTTGCATTGTCGTGCTGAAATGAAAGGCTAATGACGTATGTAGTCGTATAGGTTGAGAGAGGAAAAGAGTGAAGCGATGAATTCTAGCGAAAACAGCTCTGTTTTTCTTTTTGAAGTATTTTTTGTGTTTCCAGTGAAACTGTCTTTTATCCAAGGAGGTTCTGGTTATCATCCATTCTCATATTACCGGCAAATCCATCTCTGGTTCAGGGTTTTCTTCTTTTTGATGTCACTTTTAATTATAGTGTCGTTTGTGCAATGTCGGTCTCTTTCTGTTTGTTTCATTGCATATTATGAATATTCAGGTCTGCGCTTATCAATCTAATGTTTCAAGCTTTCTTATTCGTTATTCTCATCTCTGAGCTTTCTTCAGGCTACCTGGGAATTACTACAAACTGAAGTTGCGAAATACATAAATAGTGATGCACGTGTTGGCGAAAGCTCATACATGAAGTCGTACAGTGGATTTGTTCAGCGTCTTAAAGGAAAGCAAGGACGCTTTAGAGGGAACTTGTCAGGGAAGCGTGTAGAATACACTGGAAGGACTGTTATATCACCTGATCCCAATTTGAAAATCACAGAGGTCTACTATGTCTAGTGATGGGCTTACTGATAAGGTCTGATTTGGTTCCCTTAAACTAAATTTGCTTCTGCAGGTTGCAGTTCCAATTCTCATGGCAACTATCTTGACGTATCCTGAACGCGTTATGCCCCATAACATTGAAAAGTTAAGGCAGTGTGTTCGGAATGGACCTAAAACATACCCAGGTGCTAAGTTAATAAAAGAACCAGATGGCACTTTAAGGTAGTATCTGACTCCTTTAATTCCATCTCTACTGCTCATATATTTTCTTGAGCACTTAATATGATTTTGTCCTGTTTCTTGCAGAGATTTGTCATTTCCAAGTAGAAAACGTATTGCTGATGAGCTGAAGTTTGGATACATTGTTTGTCGGCACCTTGAAGATGGAGATGTTGTTCTCTTTAATAGGCAACCAAGCTTGCATAGGATGTCTATAATGTGTCACAGAGTGAGTTCATCACACCTTGTGTTCCTTCTGCAGCTTGATGCGAAGCTTGTTCAGTTTGATTGATGATATTTAATATTGTGTAGGCTAGGATAATGCCGTGGAGGACTTTGAGATTCAATGAATCAGTTTGCAATCCATACAATGCTGATTTTGATGGGGATGAGATGAATTTGCATGTACCACAAACAGAACAGGCCCGTGCTGAGGCTCTTTTGCTTATGGGAGTAAGATTCTGTGTTCTTTCAGTTACTAGCAAAACTGATATTCTATTCACTAGGCTAGTTTCTGCAGCTTGTACTTGGGTCTACTCTTCTTTTTCCACTGAGTAATTGGATGTGATTTTTTTTCCCTTTTCTTTTTCTTTTTTGGCAGTTGCTTGAGAAAACTAGAACTAGAATACCTACACGTGTGCTGCATGGGGTAGAAAATCATAATAGAAACAAATGCTGTTATAGAAACTTACAAACTAACATAACTAGATCCAAACCAGATCTTTTTCTTTGTTAATTAAAGATTTTGAATGTATTTATTATCTCATACAACTAACATAACTAGATCCAAACCATATCTTAATTTGTAAATGAAATCTTATGGATCTCTTAAGCATTTACAAGAATTTGTAAGAGCACCAATAGGCTCTCACAAGTCCCACCCTTTTATTGTTGTCTCGTGCGTAGTCCATGCAGATTCATTTGATCAAATACTATTTTAAGTTACAAAGCCTTTGCAACTATACGCCATCGATTACGTTTTGAATGCTAAAAGTTGATCAAACTACAAGTGTTCGTCCACTCCTAAATTTGTTAAGTTTTGGACACACTTCTTCTTCGTTATTTAAAGAACATCTTAATTATTTTTAAAAGATGTTGAAAACAAAATAGAAAAAATCTCATATTCTTTTACTTTGATGTCATAGTTTCGTTTAATCTATATTAATAACACATATAAAAAAAAATCACTATCAGAACAAATTTTTATATTTTAACTCACAGACGTATAAAATGTCATAAATAACCTGCGCAACCAACGCGCAAGGTAGTAAACTAATACTACTAATAAATAAAAAATTGGTTTATTATTTATTTATATAAAAATACACAAAACCTTTTGATGGTATGCTGTGTATGGGACGCCATCAATCTTTTCGATCTTAAATTTTTAACTTTATATTATTTTTTAGGAAAAAACTGAAACAACCTATTCACAATCTTTACAATGGAAAAAAAAAAATTGATCCACAAATTAACACACGAAAAATCTGTTATCAATTATATCTTTATAAATGCACAAAACCATTTGATGTTATGCAGTACGTGGGACACCATCCATTTAAATCACAATCAAAGTAATATCTTTAAAATGAAAAAAAAAACTCTTATTACAATGAAAACAAAAAGAAAATTACAAAAAATCTCCTATTATCAATTGGAACTTTGAAAAGCAAAAAGCAAAAAAAATCTCCTATTATTTATCAGAATTTTTTAAACTTTTTTTTTACATCTTTTACAAAAAAATCTTAATTATGTTAAAAAAAAAAGGTTGAAAACACAATAGAAAAATCTCATGCTTTTTTACTTTGATATATCAAAATTTCGTTTAATTTATATTATAAGAAATCACAAACAAAATAATCACTATCAAAACAAGTTCTCATAATTTATCCCAGTCATAGAAAATGATCATAAATAACCAGCGCAGTGCGAAAGGTAGTAAAGTAGTACTGCTTGATTAGATATTTAAGCGGGCTTAAGGCCTACACGGTGCTTCACTACATCACACTGCTTAATACATTGAAATATAGCGGCTAAAGCTTGCTGGCAGGTTGGCACTGTTGATATTATTGTTTCCTGAAGGAAATGAAGCTAATTAAAGCTAATGAAACTAACTAAAGCTAATTAGATTGCATCGGAATGAATGACATGTTCTTCAATAAACTAAAAATGTAGGGATTTGACTAATTTCGTTCTCGCTTCAGGGATCAGTCATGGATGATAATTAGCAAACATTGTGCACAAACCTGTGGGTTTCTTTTCTCACATCTGAGGAGTTATGGTATTTGGTTCATAACTATTTTATCTATTCCTCTTTTAGTTTATATACCTCAAGCATCCCTAATTTTAGAAAATTTTCCATGGCTTACAGGTGCAGAACAACTTGTGTACACCAAAAAATGGAGCTATTTTAGTAGCCTCTACTCAAGATTTCTTAACATCCTCATTCCTCATCACAAGCAAGGACATTTTCTATGATAGAGCAAGTTTTGCTCTTCTATGTTCTTACATGGGAGATGGAAGGGACCTTGTAGATTTACCAACGCCTGCTTTAATCAAGGTACCTTGTGGTAGGATATGTTGGTATTTTCAAGTTCTGCTATGTGGCTTCGCTTTTTGACTATCCTACATGTTAGTTGTTTATTTGAAGGAATACTGGGTTTATTTCATGGACTATGGTAATCTGGAAAAAGGTATTTGTTACTAACTGTTAACTAAACTATGAGTAATAGTAAGATCCTGTCTTGCTTGTATTCATGTTGGTTTGATATATGGCTAACCCCTAAATTTAGGTCATTATGGTCTCTTATCAATGTCAACTCCATCTAGTACAACTATTCTTTCATAAATTAATCATATTTATGACCACAGATCCTCATTTCAGTCTATATATGTGGATATGATGATAGTTGCTATAGGGACCTTACGAAGACCAACTTTCATCTATCAGAACTTTTTTCTCTTTTTATGTATTATGATAAATTGATAATCCATGCTATTTTTTACAACTTCAAATCCTTTCTTGATTTACTTTCCAGCTAAAAGTGTACGTGTTATGTTTTCTGCCTTGGGCTTCCTTGTAGGTATAACCTTAGCCGTAATTCTCCATTTTTCTTTTGTTGGTGCCACCAAATTTCTGATAGTATGTGTCTCACCTGCTTCAACAGTTCCATAGCTGTTCTTCCAGTTTTCACCACAAGTACTACAGTTGTGCATAAAGTGATCCAGTTTTCTGTGGTTTTAAACTGCTTTTTGCTCCTAGGGCCTATGCTTCATGGTTGATACCTGATGCTGAAGTGAACCACGAGGTACATCGCGCCTTGCAAGCCACATTTTGGGCTCCAGAAACACCTTGGCACATTTGAATCTTTCTTTCTTTGTTTGTTAATCAAGAACTCTTTGTTAGTTTCAACCCTAAGTTGTCTTTGTAGGGATATAATGAAGGTCGTATAAGATGCTTTCAATCATCATGAATAGAGATGATTTGTTGAACCATGACAATCTTCGAGGAAAGAAGAATCGAGCAAAGAGAAAATAACTGAAGAAACTTTAGGAGGTAGAGAGATGGATTCTCCTGTTTTCGTTTTTTTCCAGTATACAAGGGACTCAAGGATCTTGTAGCTGTAACTTCTAGACGAGGATTTGTAGCTGTAACAGTAGAAAATTGAGATAAAATAGATAGCTGGGATACTCCCCATGGAGCAGATGGCACCTGGTAGCTTTATAGCAAAATCTTATTCTAGTTTAATCCTGAATATTTGAGGATCTTGGAAAAAGGAAAGAAAGGAACATACCCACATAATCCCGTTAAGTGCAGGGTGTAGAGAGGGCATCCCAGTAAGATATAATGATGTACGCAGCCTTATTCCTATTTTTACTTAGAAAGGATGTTTCCTAATGTCCTCGGATGTCGAACCCCTGACCTCAAGATTGGGGGAAGAGTTGTTTAATGTTGAGCTAACCTTTCTTGACATGATGACATCTGAGGATCTTGGATAAAATAAAAATTGTTACGTCTTTTGAACATTTTTCTCAAGTAAATTATGAATATGGAATACCTATCGTTGTCAGCATGCAGCTAACTCTCGAACTTTTGTTTTTGTTTTTGTTTTTTGGCGGCCCTTAGTTAGTATATAGGTTGTTCAGCGGCTAGTAGGAACATAGAATAGGTTCAGGACTATTTCTTAAACTTTTTATTTAATGAGGCATTGATCTTTATCTGAATGCTTGGTTCTATCTGGATGAAGTAGATTCTGGCTAATAACTGATTGGCAAGTTCAGTGGCAGACATAGTAACATAATACATGTGTCTTTAGGAAACCCCATTTCCTTCAGAACTGTTCCCTATCAAATTCCTTCACATATTCCTTGGCACATTGCTAAAAGTTCTATTTCGGCACTGTTCCTTGTAATCACCGTAGCTAGGACGGCCCATGCAAAGGTAGTGTTATTGATGTCTAGTCACTGAGACATCAAGCCTAGTCCGCATCCTCAAAGCTGTCCACATTCCTTTTGGCCACCCCTTTAGGTTAGAAATCTCTTCTTGGAAACTCCTATCGTTACTTTCAAATTTGGGTAAACAGCTCTATGTGCTTCTTGTTCATATATCTACTAACCATATCTTGCCTGGTGTGTGAAAAATTAGTCTGCCGACTAATTTGTGATACTTTCATTTGTTGATGGACCCTCTTCTTCAGTCTCTATTTTGTTCATTGGACACATGGTGGTATGAGCTGGTTTACAACAAGGCATACTAGATGCTTTTAGAAGATCTAGAGTATACGTGGGTCAAGAAGTTGTAATTCCCTGATGAATTTCAGGAAAATGTTTGACACTCTCACCTTCCCGTTTTAGTTGCAACGTTTAGACCATGCGCATATGCTTAGGCAAATAACTTGACTCACGTCACGAGACGATCTAACATCATTATTCGCAAGATTATCGTGAAACGTTAGTGATAGTTTAAGTTGTGTAAGTCAATGTTGGGCCAATATCGAAATTTCATTGCATTGTTGAGACAAAAAATTGAGCTCTTTTAAATGGTCGAAAAAAAATTGAGCTCTTTTAAATGTGTGTTGAATAGTGATAAATGTCAAATCATTGCAAATAAATTGGGACAGAGGGAGTATGAGGAAAGGCATTATGCATTTTTGGATCCCTAATCTCCGTCAAGTTCTCCCCCTGTCAAGACTGGTACATCAAGTTATACAATCAATCATCATTACGCTTTTACCTTCAACTAGCTTCTTCATGAACATAGCATGATCTGATTGACATTTGAATAAACTTCAGCATCTTCATAGACCGTGTAACCTTGCAAACCCAGCATGATGAACTGTTTTCAAGTATAGGAGCTAAAGCTGCCACACCTCATTGAAGCTTTTTTAAGTATCCATTCCTGGAGGGGACCTTTACAAAACTTTCTCGTGCGAATTTATAGAAGATTTCCAGACCGGGTGTCCATTCTTGGGCATCAAAATGATGCCATTTTTATGTCCTTTGTGGGAGTGCATAGTCTCAACTGGTTGTTAATTGCCATATTATAATGTGCTTCTGATTTGCATATTGCAAGATGATGTAAAATCTGGGGTTCCTGTGCCTGTTCCTTCTTATGTCAGGCTTGTGAATATTATGTACTTGAGCAGAATTTTCTTGTTCTGTTGGTCTAATTCTTTGGACACTTTCTGTGCTTTTACAGCCGGTGGAACTCTGGACTGGGAAACAGTTGTTCAATGTTCTGTTACGTCCATATGCTGGAATGAGAGTCTATGTAAATTTGATGGTCAGGGAGAAGATATATATGGACCCTAGCAAAAGAAAATCAACCATTAAATGCCAAGAAGAGGCAATGTGTCCAAATGATGGCTGGGTTTATTTCCGCAACAGTGAGCTGATATCTGGTCGATTGGGAAAAGCTACTCTCGGTCAGTTTCCTCATCTCTGGCATTATCAAGCTAATACTTGGCTTAAGTTAATTTGATATAGTAACTCTGGTAAAGGTGAGAATGTAGAGAGTTATTTTTCTTCTCATGACTTTCATTATGCCTCTAAAAGGTCTAGATCAGCTTTTACTCTTCCTTTTCTGTGTTTATCTCTCTATTATAATCTCAATTACCAATGGACAGTTTCTTCCTAACCAACATATTTGACATTCATTAATTGCTTTTCCAAGGGCAACTCCTTTGGGGAGAAGAGGGGGG
>JAOVYX010016295.1:0-25144 GCA_035668315.1 Drosera spatulata | reverse complement strand
GGGGTTGTTGGGGTCCCGCAGGACGGCCGTGGTGTACGGTGATGGCTGTGACGGCCGGAACCTGCACCAAATATATACGTCAACATAACTAACCATCTTCGCATATACTACAAGATCAGTTAACTTCCTTCGCTGAACACTACAAGAAGTGAGGGTAGCGTTTAGTTTGGTTACATATATGTGACAGAAAGGATTATTCATTATGCACTTACAACACAATATTGCTCGCTAGGTAGCGCTGCAACACCTACATTTTCTGATAGTACTTTCACATATCATATATATCTTGCATGCAAATGTGGGAAGCACATAATGTAGCACTCGATATGCACCAAGGCAGAAGACCCACAATGTGTACAACCAGTGTTTATGCAGGGGAATAAACCAATACGTATAAGTTCTAGCAAAAATAAGATGTTACTGTAATCTTTACATGTTACATAATGTAATAACTCGAAAGGAAACTAATAGGCCAGAAACTATTATTTATTCCAAGCAAATTAATGTATGATAACAAGTTAACAAGCAAGGAGGCGTTACATTTGGAACCACAGAGGCTAGGACCTTTTGGGGCAGGGACGACATGAGCAGGAGTGGCAGCAGGACTACTAGGAGTCCCATAGTAGTTCTTCTGGTTCTCAAAGGTGTTGCCGCCCGCGACGAAAGCGTCCCTCGCGGTGGCGGCGAGCAGGTTGTGTGACAGAATCACACAACCCACAAGGGAAACCAAGAGCAAACCAGAAGCCATACTGTGAAGTGTACAAAGGGTTGATGAAGATGAGGCTTTGGTTTGAGACAAAGGGGAAGTGAAGTGAGTGTGAGACTGTTATAAAGAGAGTGATATGAATGCAAGCAGGTGAGGGGTTGTGTAGTGTTTGTGGTTAGTTGGGTGTCTTGCAGGATGCATTTACTTGGATTTCTATCTTCTCCTCTCTGCAAATGCATTGATATGCATATGCATACGCATGGGAAGAGATGCCATTGGTCTCTGAATATCTAGTACTGTTTGTTTTTCCTCCTTGTATTGGTGTTTTGATTTGTGGTTTTTCTCCATCTATGTAATTCTTAGCTTAGCTAGGTAGCTTGCTATATATGTGAAAGAGTGGTATGTGAGAAAGGGCATGGTGTAAGAACATATGATGAGAAAAGGGAAGGGATATGAGAGTAGAGAGAACTTTCTTATCTAGGGATTATGACTCAAGAGAGGCGCTTTGAGACATGATCATATATCTTCATACAAAGGCAAAGACAAAGTCGGCTAACCATGTACCCGTCAATCCCAAGGCTTGAGAAATATTTATGTAGTCATGTTCCTGATATAATAGTACAAAGTTTTTCAGCTGATGTCCCTATAGAATTGTGAACCCTTGACCACGCTAGTGTCGAACCCCTCGGTGTCTTGGATTACGATTATGTTTTCATTGTGATCCATACTCACCAAACACATGACAAGATTTCAGATTCCATACTAAACCGCTTCCAAGTTCACATTCAACATCTTGTTTGGGAAAACAAACTTCCTAAAACCAGTGTTACTAAACCAACTCCTACAAAAACGGGATCCTGTCAATACTAGTATTAACTTTAGGCAAGACTGGGCTTCAGTCTCTTAGGCCTCTTGCTCATCGGGTACATTTGATCAAGACCCTGTCCAAACCTTATCATAAATCGGCCTAGCCTTAAACAACCCCCTTTACATTGGGCATGGGAATACATGTTTCGGTCGCAGTGGAATTCTGAGACAGTGAACCTGATTTCCTGGACTCCATGGACAATTATCCTTATTGTGTTAGTGCAGATCAGTGTTCACAGCTTTGTTTGCAGTGCTAAGATGGCATTTTAAGAGCTGGACTCTGGAGTATGCTGATCCTAGTTACAGGATGTAGCTAATTAGATGATTTACGACTGGTGGATGATCGGGGCTCGTCTTAATGCTACTAGACGGGGTTCGGAGAAGGAGTATTGTTCTATTGTTTGTTCTGTTTTGTTTTAGATTTTATCTGTTGGATATTTGTTCCCAGGCTGTGTTTTGTGTTCTTTGTTTTGATCAGAGTCTGTATTGACTTGGATCTTGAGGCGAGTGCCTACAATATCCTGTAATCCAACTATCGAAGAAACAAAAAGAGGAAAGAAGAACAATAAACTAAACTGAATCCAAGTCGTTTCAATATCAGAGCCATTATTTGAGAAGTAGATATGGATCGAGAACAGGGGGAGGAATGGAGAGGGAAGCGAATACAAGTGAAACTGACCGGCAAAGATACCACAAGATACACCGTATCTCAGCTTGTTTCACATTTCCGAGACTCAAAACTCGAATCAAACTTGAGACTATATTTGTACCGGTCGAACCAACATTATTTTCGTCGCGCAAAGTTTATAACTTATAAAGTTGGAAAGTACAAATCGAAACATGCATCAGTATGTTCATTCACGCACAATCAATCTCCTCAGAACAAGCAACACTCAAAACTCACGAAATCCATATGATGAACCCATATCAAGCCGACCCATCAAAACCCAACCCCGTTGACTCCCCGATCAACCACCAATCTCCAAACCCCCCGTTTGACCAGTAGACGAATTCACTTCCCTCACCAAAATCTCAACATCATCATTTATTCTCTAAAAAGAAAACCAAAAAGATTCCAACAAACATTGAATCGATCTAATCTAATATAATCATCTAAATCCAAACCGATAAAAAAAAAAACGCCATACCCTCAATTCTCAAATGGAAGACGACGACGACGAGGAATCCTTACCCTTCCTCACATCACAACACCAAACCCTCGACACTCCTCGCTCCACCCTCATCGATCTCCTCACAACATCTCTCAACCACCAAAACCACCTCCCTCGCCGGTCCCACTCCGCCCCCTCCGTCTTCACCACCACCAAAGCCGGCCCCACAACATCCCCGGCCCCACTCGACCCTCGCCCGCAGACGCCGCTTATCGTGAGACAAGCCGCGATCGGGCTGATCGCGTACGTGATTATCTGCGTTGCTGTCTTTTGTTTCACGAGCGGGATGTATAAGGGGACTAAGACCGTGACTGTGGTCGATGGATTGTATTTTACGGTCGTTACGTTGTGCACGATCGGGTACGGTGATATTGTCCCCGACGGGGTCGTGTCAAAGGTGTTTACGTGTGTTTTTATTTTGGTCGGGTTCGGGTTTGTGGATATATTGCTGAATGGATTGGTCACTTACGTTCTAGACAGGTATGTAATTGAATTGGTTACTTATTCAGGTTATGTATCTTTTGTTTATGGAGTAATGCAAAGTTTTAGAGTGCTTTTATGAGTCATGCTGTTTGAACATAGTTTCTTTGGGTTATGTTTAGAACTTCGATCCAATTGTTGTACATGAACAATGTCTTGCTTGAAACTAAGAAAATCGTATATTTGGTCCTCTTTAGATCCAATTCGGAATGAAAGATCTAGGTGGTTATTGCGCTGATGGAAATAGTTGAATTAGCTAAGGCACTTCTCAACAATCTTCCTCTCATTTGGTGTTCTTTACCTATATCAGGTGAAATTGAAGGGAAATCGATTGACGAATGAAAAAGACAGTTTTTAAATGACACACAAATATATCATTATCGTTACAATTTCTCCTACTTTGTGTGTACAGAGAAAATCTATGGCAATGACAAATTTCCCATAAATCATGAATGAGGAAACGTGAGTGCACATGAAAGAAGGAAAACTTTTTGATCGATGTGTAGTGTGGGGATATGATTTCAAAAACCCAACATTCCCACAGGGCACTTGGGTTGCATATCGACGTGGACATGCTTTCAGAGCATTTCATGTAATTCAAAGACAAAAGGAAACAGGGAACGTGATCAATTAGGTTTTACTACGTTACTTAGCTAAAGAGATTACAGGATTCTACATTAAACCTCCTTAAACATGTCCGTCCAAATGTCTTGTGTGTATCTTCTCCTAATTGTCAAAAGACAACGTAAATAAATCCGACAATGAACAAACCAAACTCGGGAGAGATCACACGGTAGCTCCACTGCATCTGTGAATCTGTGATCATATCTAATCCAAGACATCGATACTGGGATGAAATGTGACCCATTGCAGCCCTTAATTTGCAGACAAGAGGCAGTTCTACTAGGCGCTGTCGACGAGAACCAGTTCAACAAGATGGTTAGAACCTACATGGTCGACACAGAGAAAGGGAGGATGAGGATCAGGACCAAGGTGTGCTTAGCTCTAGGAGTGGTGATCATCTGTATCGCCATAGGCACCATGACAGCCCACTACCTCGAGGCCATAAGCTGGGTCGACAGCTTCTACTTGTCCGTAACATCCGTGACCACAGTTGGTTATGGGGACTATGCCTTCAAGACGGTCATTGGGAGATCCTTCGCCATTGTCTGGCTGCTGGTGAGCACATTGGCTGTGGCACGGGCGTTCCTATACCTGACCGAGCTGAGGATAGACAAGAGGAACCGGAGGATCGCTAAATGGGTGCTTCATAAGAAGATGACGCTTGGGGATCTCGTGTCCGCTGATCTCGACAATGATGGATCCATAAGGTAATTTTCAACGAGTAGAATATAACCAAGCATAAGGGCAGAAGCATTAGCAAGCCTTTGGTTGCCTTGTCCATTCGGTGTAGTTGGTCACTGAAGAAATTCATGGTCATTTTTTTTGCAGTAAATCAGAGTATGTTATATACAAGCTAAAGGAGATGGGGAAGATACGAGAGAAGGATATAGTGCAAATCTGCAAACAATTCGAAAGTCTGGAGAACAGCTACAACGGCAAGATTACTGTTGCAGGTCTCATGGAAGACGAAGGTGACTAACTTCAAAGAGAACTAACAAAGACAACACCACCGAAATGGTACAGATGCTCCTTGTATAGGAATACAGCATCTACAACATTGAGAAGACGACGGAACAAACATAATCGAGAAACTTGAGGGTGGAGAATCATTCTCATACATGAGACTCATTTGAAGACTTGAAGACACTTCCAGGGGATGTGACGTGTTGAACTTTAAAAAAATGATCTCGGAGGAGTTGGCGAGATGAAAGATGAACCAAACTTGAATGAAATGCATGCAAATTCAATAACAGAAGAGAACTCCACTGCCAAGCAAAGATGAAGACCTGGTGCAGTAAGCTCAACGGCCGTGGAAATGTAACTTCTCGTGACCAAGGAGTGACAGGGCGGCAAAGGCTGGACGTCCATATCTGACTCAAAGACAAAAAGTTTAGTGTATTCAACATTCATTACATTTTTATGGACAGGATAGACAGACGATTGACACATTCACATAGTATTATAACAACATATGATACATGATTCTTGATATATGGATCATCCTACGTTTACTCTAGCAACTTGTCTACTATATGCTCTTCCTTGCTCTGCTCATTTGCTCTTTACGTAACAACTCGCTCATCATTGGTTTAGAAGATGAGTAGTGACTTTCGTTTGATGGTCTAACATTGTCGAATATATGAAGGAGAGTCACTCGACCACTCTTTTTAGACAGGGCTCAAAAGAGTGTGCGAGTTCATACTATTAGAAACTTATAAGTCATTCCTGCAAAAGCTAGACCGGTTTCCTGTACAACGTTAACCCCTGAGAACCCGACTCTATTGTTGAGACTCTAAATGATTTTCTCATACCTGCATCCTATAAAGAAGCATAAACTAGGCACATTACTCTGATTATGTGAATGCGAAAAACATATCAAGAAAGACAATGATACAAGCCAGATGAAATGCTCATAAATTCATCATGTTGGTTCAAATTAGAACACAGGGACATCATAAACAAAATAAATAGTAGCGCCAAAATCTGGGTCAGACCTAGTTACCTCAGACTTGAACTACAGCCGAAATCAAATGCGGATAAAAGACATAATCTATGCTTCCATCTCCTTTAGCATGAACCTCTTAATCCTGAGGAACAAGAAACAAAAAGGCTTATATCAGAATAGTTACGAGGTTATCTATCCCTCTTTGTGCTCTGCATAACCAAGAGGCAGTCCTTGAAAGTCATTCCACAATTAGCTTTGAACTGCCTGCAAATCATTCATCTCATACAATATGGATCGTGCACTTGTGTTCATGCAAACAAAGATCACACAACCACCATGAACAAATTACATATCAAAGAGCTTGATTTCTTATGGGTGAGGATGCTAAGTGGTAGGGGTAGAACCAATACTGACCAACACAAAAAACGCTATCTTAATTCAGCAACAAACGTTCCAAAAATCGTTATCCATATAAAGGTACTACTTTTTTGGTCAAATTTTGGCCATTTTATCCTTCACCATTCTCACCTCCATAAGGATCATCCTCACATATACTCTCAAAATAATACCCTTGACATAAATCCAAATCAATGCCAAAACCAAGCCTTCAACAACATATCAGAAGCAATAACAACCTCAGCTCAATGCCAAACTAAAAAGCGATTCAATTGAATGATTTATACTTCAAAAAACAATCTAATTCTATTGTTGCAAACAAAGAAAACGAGAGCAAATAAAGCACAATCAGATCACAAATGAAAAAAAAAAAAAAAAAAAGATCCCGAACAAGTGGGCTTCATATCAAGTGTGTAGATTTGGGATAACAAAATCCCATCATTGTGGGGAACAGTCGAGATCGAATTCAACGACAGAGGAGAGAAGAACGATTCAAACGCCATGAGAAGCCAACCAAACCCTAGCATGGTGGCGGTGGTTCTGAATCAAACTCTTCTCAATCAAATTCATCCTCGAAGTTGGGAACTTCTTGAAACTCCCCACTCCACCCTCTCTCTTTATAATCATTGCCCACAAAAAAACACGAGAGATATGAATGGATAAATCAGTGTGACTAAAACACAAACAGTGAAATAGAGTGATACGAAAATGGGGAGGGGAGCAGAGGAGCTGAAGAGAGGTGAGGGGTTTTGCGGCAAGGCAAGGGCTGAGTCTTGAAGGGGGATTGCTAGGGTTTTTGGATATCCTAAACACCAGGTGCAGTCATCTATTTCCCTTTTTTATACAGTCCTAAAAAATCATGTCACAATTAGCTTTCCAGAAACTACCTGCAAATCAATTGTCTCATACAATATGGATCATGCACTTGTGTTCATGCAAACACAGATCACAGAACAACCATGAACACATGACATCAAAGAGCTTGATTTCATATGGGTGAGGGTGCTAAGTGCTAGGAGTAGGACCAATACTGACGCCAACACAGTAAAAAGAAGCGAAGTTTTTCTTACAGCAAATCAGCGGTAAGATATTTTCACATAAGGTAGCCGTCTAGCAGAGATATGTGCTGACCTGCCTCTAATATCACGGACTTTCTCAAGGATTTCCAAAGATAGCTGCATCTTCGAGTTATCAGCCTCCTTCCCTTCTTCAATCATCAACCTTGATAGCCTCAAGGTGGTTGCCAATTCTGCTTCAATTTCATTGAACTTCCAGTCCAAATGCCCCAAAAGCTCATTGTAAGTTGATAGCCCTTCCAAGCCACGTAGTATCTCATTTTTGTCCCACAGGCTCACAGTGTTCAATTCCGCTAGATCCTGTTCCTCAATATTAATCGATACATTAGTAGAACTGGCTTGTAAACCAACATTCCCATCACAGTTCAAGTTGCTCGGGTCGGAATCAACACCTGTCAGATGTTTCAGGGAGAATTTGCTTTGGAGAGATTATCCAGACAGGACTGCTGTCATCACGTTGTTCAAATTCAAGATCCGAGGAAATCTTCCCCATCAGCTGTGATTCCTTGATGGAAATCGCCTGCGAAAAATAAAACTAGCAGTAAGTAGAGCATCCTCGTAATGGCAAAGGTAATGACGAAGGTGAAGACGGAAGAAGAAACATGAAACAATACCATGATATGGAAAAAAATGATTGGAAGACGCCAAGAAGCATGCTAAAGTCTACTAGCCAGCACAACTAATGTTCAAGGATTACCTCATTCAGCTTTGCAGCAAGCTCGTCCAGCAGTTGGATACGACCTTTTGATTTCTCCATAGTTAGGATTATCTTCTTTTTCTGAACCAGCAGCTCCCTAGCACCTGTTGCATTCCCAGTCCGTGCATATACTGCTGCCTGCCTCCGAAGCTTCTCAGCTGCCTCTGAAAATCTGACAAGCCGTAGTCTTGCATTATTTGCTGAACCAACCCCAAAAAGGTGCTGTCACAAAATATGCAAACACCTCTCACAAGTATTCTTTTCAAAGAGATTCAAAGCAAACGAGATGAGTACGTTGCAACTGGGAAAGCATGCCAGCATAGCACAATTACTGGAATCATTACCACCACCATGGCATCCTTACCACCGCCATGGTCAGCATCTTCATCTATGGGTTAAGTCACATTAAGTGGATCAATCATGTAGTCTTTGTTTTACTATAAATGGAGTGGAAGCCATCCATCCCAGGGGCGAGCTGAGTACTATCATTGCAAGAATATGTGAATTGAACTTTTAAAAAAGGGCAGACAATATATACAGGGAAAACCATGTTCAAAAGAAATTCATGCCATTGAAAGAAGTTAAACTCAGTATGCTGCATAGGCCTATCTGGTGTTCTCAAGTAACAAAATAATGTTTAATGAAGCGCCCTGTCCGACATGTCTATTTTCAGGTGGTCTATTTGCCAGTAAATGATGCAATGCTTGAAGCTTATACCTATTTATGTGAAAATGGAGAGTTGAGACTAGTTTGGACTAAAGTGTTAGGACTACTGCTCCAGTGACCTTATAAAATCAGCTTTTACAAGCAAAATTATAAACGCACAAACAATCACCATACAGCAATAGATATCTAATACAGCGAACACGACCATCAAGTCCTATCACAGAAGTGATTTCAGGTGTCCTAACATTCCACGTAGAAGAAAGCTCAGACAACCCACTCGCTGAATATTGCAGTTCGCACAAATCTAGGCACATTAATATTAATTGGCACCGGTGGAGGATAACATAAAAGAGACACGATAATATACCTTTGGATCTTGTTCTGTCGGATTCTCGGTGGAGTTGATCGAGCTGCGAGCGCAGTTGCTGAGAGTTGATGCTCGAAGCAAGGCAGGCGACGGTTCTCGGCGCCATCGACGCCGGCGTCGTCATCATCGTCTCTCTCCTCTCTTCACCCCCGTGAACACGGATAAGAATGTGAGAAATGTCCTCTTCGTATCGTATGTCTATGGTACTGTGCGTTTCAAGTTGTATATTATGAATATTCTTGTTAGGTCGTTTGTTTTGAAAATGATAAATGATCTAACACGAATGATTTGTCAAAACAAATCATAAATAATATATCATAAATGATCCAACACTATTTGTCAAAACAAATCATAAATAATGTATAACAACAATCTTTTAAAAAAAAAAGAATGATCAATATCATCTGAAAATATGCAAAGCTATACTACAATCCTGCTTCCCGGAATATCATCTTTGCAAATACTATCAAAATATGCACCAATACTCTGAGGATCACGGAAAACGTAAATTGCATTAAGCAAACAAACTGTCAAATCATTGTACCTCCACTATAAACCCGAATATCACTCAAGAGCGAACGATCAAAAACCAGATAAGAGAGAGCACTGCAGCTTATCAAGCAGACCAGTTTTCACCGGGCAGCTTGAAACCTCTAAAATCCTCACAAAGTGAGGGCTAGAGAGCTGCAATGCACCCTCCATCTGAAACTGACAACATATGAAACCGGCAACATAAGTACTGAGTTCGACTCGATAAAAATGAAATATAGAAACTACGACTGCTAAAATTGAGACTACTAAGCTACTACCGACACCAGGCTCGGACGACAAATTCATTTTCCAATCTTCTTCGTGGCAGACTTGGCCTTCTGAACGTTGCTGGGATCTTTCTTATCCACGCTCTTGATGACTCCGACAGCAACAGTCTGGCGCATATCCCTCACAGCAAACCTACCAAGAGGCGGGTACTCAGAGAAGGTCTCGACGACCATGGGCTTGGTGGGAATCATCTTCACCATACCAGCATCACCGTTCTTCAAGAACTTTGGGCTCCTTCTCGAGCTCCTTACCAGATCGCCTGTCAATCTTGGTCAATAGCTCGGCGAACTTGACAGCAATGTGAGAGGTGTGGCAATCCAGCACTGGGGCATAGCCTTTTCCGATCTGACCAGGGTGGTTCATGATGATGACCTGAGAGGTGAAGCTGGCTGCCTCCTTGGCCGGGTCTTCCTTGGAGTTGGATGCGACATACCCACGCTTGAGATCCTTAACAGCGACGTTCTTGACATTGAACCCGACATTGTCACCAGGAACAGCTTCCTGGAGGGCCTCGTGGTGCATCTCAACAGTCTTGACTTCAGTACTCAATCCAGATGGACCGAAAGTCACCACCATGCCAGGCTTCAGGACACCGGTCTCCACTCTTCCGACTGGGACAGTTCCGATGCCTCCAATCTTGTAGACATCCTGGAGCGGGAGACGCAGGGGCTTGTCGGATGGCCTCTTTGGCTCGTTGATCAAGTCCAGAGCCTCAAGGAGAGTTGGACCCTTGTACCAGTCGAGGTTGGTGGACCTCTCAATCATGTTATCTCCCTCGAAACCAGAGATGGGCACGAAGGGGACCTTCTCAGGGTTGTAGCCGACCTTCTTCAAGTAAGATGACACTTCCTTGACAATTTCATCATACCTGTTCTTGGAGTACTTGGGGGTGGTGGCATCCATCTAAACACAACGAAAACACCATTCATCTCAAACAAAACAACTCAAACACATGAAGAGAGCATTACAAGGAAACACAGTTACCTTGTTGCAGCAGCAAATCATCTGCTTGACACCAAGAGTGAAAGCAAGCAGAGCATGCTCACGGGTCTGGCCATCCTTGGAGATACCAGCTTCAAAAACCACCAGTGGTGGAGTCGATGATGAGGACAGCGCAATCAGCCTGGGAGGTACCAGTAATCATGTTCTTGATGAAATCCCTGTGTCCGGGAGCGTCAATGACAGTGCAGTAGTACTTGGTGGTCTCGAACTTCCACAGGGCAATATCAATGGTGATACCACGCTCACGCTCAGCCTTGAGCTTGTCAAGCACCCAAGCATACTTGAAGGACCTCTTGTTCATCTCAGCTGCTTCTTTCTCAAAGCGCTCGATCACACGCTTGTCGATACCTCCAAGTTTGTAGATCAAGTGACCAGTAGTGGTCGACTTACCGGAGTCGACATGTCCAATGACGACAGTGTTGATGTGAACCTTTTCCTTACCCATGGTGACGAGTTAAGCTAGAGACCTAAAATTGATCACCAACCATAACATGATATTTCAAATCAAAACAAAACCAATTGAAAACATAGCATACTACCTAACAATAACCCAATTGAAAACACGTATTAATATCTTTCTGGCAACCTATTTTCACTGAGCCGAGCAATTTCACTAGAAAAATAGCATAGCATGGCAATTTGAATTAACACAGACTTATAACAGAGGAATCATATATGACAAGTTCAATTGAAACAACTAGAATCCTTCTAATGGCAAAAGATAATCTGTAAAGAGCAACAAGGTTATGAGGTTATGCTAAAATATGATAGAATATTATGTACTTTTATTGACAATAAATCATCATTGACATGGATAATTCAACATGATAAACAAGTATATGCTATCCCATGAAGGGACGACAGTAACCGGTATCAATCAACACGATTTCTAGATAAGCTAATGAGCTTTGTTATTCTATAAATCTTCATACACACAACAGGATTTCGCACGCACTCATAATCAATAAGAATCTACAATGACTTCATTTTCTCATAAAAATCCTCAGCAATACACATACAGAGATCATATGCTAACATGACCTTCTGACTATTATCAGTTTATTTACATATTCAATAACTTCTCAACCGTTTACGTGCATGACGAATGGGTCCATGAAAATAATAAAAATCGTAACTTTACTGAAAACAGAGATCGACCTTTGATGAGAGGACGGCGATGAGTGGCAGAGATCTGCGGCAATTGTCGACACTAGTGTTTTGAAAAGTGAGAATGTGAAGGGGTGCATGAGATATTTATAATAGAATTACACCGACATTGGGGTTTTCAGCCCAGGCGTTGTATGGGCCGTGGTTGTTTTCCAAATAAAAAATCATAATATCAATAAATATTTTAGAATAATTGATTGATATATATATATATCTATGATATATAAAATATTTTGAATTTTTATGATGTAATAAGTTAATAACGGATTAGTTTGGATAACCGTAATATAAAAGATAATATATTTTAAATTATTTTTGGATTTTCAAGAATTTTTTATTAACTTTAGATATTTTGCTTTGTTTTGTTTTGTTTTTATTTTCTCATTTTAATATTTTATAATTTGTCTGAAAAGTTTTTTGATTTTCCTTTTTATTTATTCATTTTGTAAATTTTGTTTTCTTCCTATACGTTTGGAAACGATGCGATATAGTGATACTATTTTTATTTTTTAATTTATTTTTGCTATTATCTAGATTTTTGTTTAAGTAAAGATAGAATCATGATGAATAGATATGTATTATATTAGAATATTAGATCATTTATTGTTTGTCATTATAATGGTTCGACATAATATTTGTTTGACACGAAAAAAAATTATATAATTAGATATATATTAGAGTTGCTGATTTTCTTGAGAAAAATATACTTTTTTTGTCAGGCGACGAAAGTTGATATTTGATCGAAAATAACTTTTGAGATATTTGTTGGAAAAAAATACAACTTTCCAAGTTAAATGTTAGTATTTGAAAGGGATTATAAGAAAAAAATGTGACGAGGAATCTACACTGAAATTCAAAAAATGAGAGTAAATCTTGAAAATTATATGGTTTAGATTTTTTGTTTCTTTGATATGATATGGTTTAGATTTTGATATAAAATTAAATGAGTAATTCAACAAAATATCTTTGAATAACTATTGATAATAATTTTATTTTATTTTATTTTATCTACATGTTTGGATATGGAAAGAAAAAAAAGAAAGATAGATACTTAAAAGAAAGATCATCATGAAGATGCTCAAATACCAACGGATCACTTGTTACAAAAAAATGACCAAAAATTACTTCTTTTCCAAAACATACCATCACACCCCAAATCTCTTTCATTCCCTCACCCTCGCTCCTCAAACCACTGCCACCACTATCGATGCCGTATCGCCGCTGCCTGTTCCCAATCCGGCCACATCATCCTCGCTTCTCAACCACCACCACCACAACCCCATCCGAATATCGAGGCGAGCGACGACGTCAAGGCCATGGGAGAGAGAAGGGAGGTTTGCTCGAGTCTTGTAGGGAATACGACTCAGGAATCCGCCAAGATTATATCAGTTTGATCGAGCATCAACTTCAGGAGGGAGAAACCCGAATTTTGAGCCCTCATCAGCGGGTCAACATCGAAGCTTGAATCATTATGAGTTTGAGGAAGGGAGCGAATGTGTGGGTAGAGGACAAGGACTTGCCTTGGGTCCCCGCTAAAGTCACCAATTTGGGGAACGATCGAGTTCAAGTCGTTACTTCCTCGGGGGAAAAGGTTTGTGGACTGATTTGTTAGTTTTGTGGTCAATTGAAGTAGGAATTGCTTGTTTTAGGGATTGAGAATTAAGGCTGTCTTGATTGGTGAAGAAGTTTGTGTGTGTAGTTGTTTAATTAGTTGGATTTTGATAGGTTTTGGTTCGATTGAGGGGTTAATGTGTGAAATCATGTGTGTCAACCGTTAAGCTCACATCAAAGAGTTTGGATTGACGAAGCTACATTTTGATAATAGCAGTTTGTTGGTTTTAGAGGACTACTGAAAATGCTCCACCAAGTGACCTTTGAAGTAACCGCTATTCTCGCTTTAGCGTGTGATTCTATGGTCATTTGTTCTCATTTGTTGATTTTTTGGGTTTTCGGGGATGTATCGATGTTTTTGTGTGTTCAACAAATGAGATGCTCTGTTTAGTCATCCCAACGCTCTCTTAACATTTTGTCATCTTGGTGTTCTGTTTTATTCGCTATGTTGTTTCATTTTGTTGAGACGTTTTGTTTTATTTTTATATAGATGTTCTGTTTCATTTTTATACATACGTTCTATTTTATTTTTTATAAATGTTCTATTCTAGATTCCGACAAACGTTTCAGATTCCGACGAAGGTTTCGACATCGTTTTAGATTCCGACAAAGTGATCGGATCCCGATGAAGATTCTGACACTCGGGTGATAGTTGGGATTGGGATGGAAATAAGAATAGGGTCAGGGATTAAATGAAATGGATAAATTATAATTTTTTGAAATTTTTTTTATTATTGTATGTATTTATAATTATTATTGAAAAATTATACTTTTCAAAAATTCTCCCAACAATTTACATGACTATTGTCAACATAATATATAATAGAATTTAACTTGTTATCTCATAATTTTGACCTTATATAATGTTTTGTCTATGCTCTATAGCGATAGCGATGTCGCCACAACAATTTTAAGTTGCTCTCACTAATAATCATAAATTGTTACTTTAAATTATTCAAAAAGTGTATAAATCCTCTTTATCCAGAAAAACAAAAGCATAAATCTTGTTTACAAAGAAAATGCACCAAATGTTGAAGAGGAGTATCCAAGCCGAGTGTACACCATCTATATTTTTTTGGAGCTTGATCGACGAATAAAAATTAGCTCAATTCATGAAAAACATAATAAATAATAATAACCAATCAAAAAAATAAATAAATATTGGGATATACATCCTGAGGTACATTACGAATTCCCTAATTTTTAACTCTCATAATGAGTATATGTCTTATTGTCTTATTTGACAAACTTAAAGCTTGGTCAAACAAGTCCTATCAATGTGATCAAGAAGGTATATCCCAAATTCTTCGTTCAATTGGATCATTAATTCAATCAAATGTGGTTGTTTATCCAATGGATTTGATTAAGGAAATCAATAAGAATTGGCTGGCTCCTTTAACGGAGGAGGATCATCTGCTGTTATTGTGCTCCATGTTGTAGAGAAATGGAGCCCTTTATTAAAAATCATTCATGACTCCAATCTTGTTTTGCGGGCAATCCAATGGTTCAAAACTGTAACAGCACCAACAACAAAGGGAGAAAACTGCAAACTATCCGGATCCGTTTTAACAAAAAATAAAAAATAAAAAAAGAGAGAGAAAAAAGAGAGAAAAAGAACGAAACCTTCCTTCATCCATTATGTGTGTGATCGTATATATCTTTCAAATAGAAATATTCTCTCTGTCATAAAATATATATAATATTTTGATTTTTAATATTATTAAATATATATTTTGATGAGTTTCATTTTTCATGTAAACGATGCGATAAACTTACAACCTTAGCACCGAGTGAAAGTAAATAACTTAAACTATCCTTAATATTTCACGATAATTTTACGAAAAATAAGATTTGATTATCATACAACGCAAGTCAAAGTTCATATCGATATATACGTAGAATCAAAATGTTACATCTATATTGAGATGAAGTGTGTAATCTCTCAATCGTATGTAGAATCAAAATATTACATTTATATTGAGATGGATGGATTAATCTCTTAATCATATTGTCACAAAGATCGAAATCAGACTGTGTACCCAAAATTTGCACTTCATTGGATTACAGGAATAATTGTCGTTGCCATTGACATAGATGCCTCTTGTTATAATGATGATGCATGACATCACAATATGGTTTGGGGTGATTATTTACCGGGAATACATCTTTATGTGAAAGTGGATTTTACATGATCGATGATAAGTATAAGACGAGAAAAACAACAAGATAATATAAAAGATGAAAGACGAGAGTCAGGGACGGAGCAGGGATTTTTCAAAATGTAGATGATCACGGTATAAATATTATAGAGAAAAAATAACCGAAAATTAAATTTTATAAATGAAAAAATGAAATTGTCTTTTAACATATTAGCAATCTACAATTGATTTTGATGAGTTTTCATACTACTCCTATGTTCACATTAGCGTAATCTTCTGGTCACTTGGCAATACTCGCAAGTCATACCTTGAATTATAACAAGGTTATTTCTGTAATTTACCTAAATATGACAAAAAAACGCAATCCCCAAACTTTCTCCTTCGCATCTCCACTTCCCCACCCTTTGCCATTCTCACTAGGACCACCCAAGCCGGACTCCAACTCCACAACAAACCAAATCCAATAAAACCACCACAAATCCGAACCGCTCCACCCGGACCACCCCTAAACCGGCCTCTCACCCCGGTCCAACACCCAAAACCGCAAAAAAAACCGCCATAACCCATTTCGGCCCGGTTCAGCACGTAGCTATCCCCTCCTCCGTCAAACCAAAACGCTTGTAGAAGAGAGAGAAAACAAGCGGCGACTTGCTCGGTCAAATCCCTCGATTTCCGCTCGTGTGAGTCTCCTCTTGAGTCGATTCAGTTTCCAGTTTCGTGTATTGATTTCATTTGATTTGATTTTGCGCTGTTCGGTTTGATTTGATTAGGTGAGATTAGGGTTTGTGTTTTGGTTCGTGTGTGTTTGATTGATTGAAGGTTGATGAAAGGATTGTGATTTTTTGAGGTTTTTGTTCGATTGATGCTGATTAGGTCAAGGATACTGGCTTGGTTGATTGATGTGCTCATTGGAGTGTAGTGATTGAGGAGATATTGGGGATTTGCGGGGAATGGATTTGGTGTCTAGTTGCAAGGTATGTAGACTTGATCACTAATTATAGTTTTCAATGCTTTATTCTGATTGAAATTTGGCTTTTGTTGCGATGTTTTATGCAAATTGTACGTGTTGTGTTTTGCGATTGAGAGTGTTGTTGTGAAATGGGATGATTTACTGATGATGTTCGGCCATTTTCGGTTTGTCATGGAGAAGTTTGGTTTTTTTTTTTTTTGTTTTTTTTGTTTTTTTGAATCGGCGGCTTTCTTTTGGAACTTAAAATTGGTTTGTCATGGAGAAGTTGGGTTTGTAATTAGTGACGGTAATGATTATTTGAGAAATATGAAAAGTTTTTGCGAAGTAGTTTGTCATTGTATTACTGCGATTTGATGCATTCGTCGTTGAGTCTCCAATGTTTAATAGGACCTTGTCGGAGTATATTTTGTGTGACTTACAGAAAGCACCTAATGACAACATTGCCATTCATTAGTACTCTTTGCTGACCATGGTGCGCAACAAAGGCATCAAGCTGTAGATGGTTGCTTGAATCACAGTTTCTGAGCCTCTTGGGGTTTTTCTGCTGCTTCTGGATCTATAGAAGTCTTAATTTCACAAAGCCGTGCTATTAGTATTTAGTCGTTTCATGCTAATTGTTATTTAAAAATTTTGGGTATAGTTTGTCTATAGGCATTCACAATGATGAGCTCCCGCAGCTGAAATCTTCTATCTTGATGAGTTGTCCCTAGAAAATTGAGAAAAATACTCGCTGCTAATTCTAACAGCCCTAAAAATGGGTCAGTCTTCTGCATGCTGTCTCTTTGAACTCTAATCAGACTCCCAAAGGTTTTTACGGTTTGTCATTTCCTAATGAGTAGTTGTTTATATAGTAAATGTTAACTATAATTTGATGTTGTAGGATAAATTGCAATATTTCAGAATCAAAGAACTGAAGGATGTGCTTACTCAACTTGGTTTTTCTAAGCAAGGAAAGAAGCAGGTTGGTGAAGCTCTCATTTTTCATTACTGCTTAGTGTTGAAGTGTGAGTAGTGAGCAAATATGTTTTGGATTCCTTGAGCCTTTTCTTTTACCTTATGATAGTCATTATTTAATTATTTAATTTTTTAATTTTTCCATACTTGCTAAATCATTGTCTTTTAGGGTTCATACCAGTTCCTTTGAGAATGGTGCTCCCTTTCACTGTTATTAACTTGTACTCCCTCCGTTTCATAATTTTTGTAACGACACGCACTTCGGAGTATTCGGTTCTTATTCTTAACGATGTTAGAAAAACCTTAAATTGACAAAGGGTTAAAGTTCATAACTTAATTTATCACTAGTGTCTCACAATAATTTTGTAAAAAATGATGTTTGATTGTACTAAATCACACTTCGAATCCTGTGTTGTTGCAAAATATGTGGGACGGAGGGAGTAACAACCATGAATTTGGATTGCCTGTGAAGTGATAGGTATATAAGAGCATGAAGAACCATAACACTTTTGACGAATTTCGTTGTGTTCATCATTTTATACTGCCTTTTATTTATCTTTTCTCACAAGTTGGTTCTATTGGCTTTGTGTAATTGTGTCCATTGTTTCAGGACCTTGTTGATCGGATATTGGCTATTCTTGCTGACGATCAAGGTAAACCGGTGACTGTGTGGTAGCTTTGTGCAATAGTTGTAATATACTGCACATGATTGGAAAGAGGAGTTTTGTCTGGAGATATGAGCCAATTATGTCTCATGTTTAAACGGTCCACTAAATCTCATTTTTTCGCACCATATATCGCAACTTCTTTGTCGTCAAAACCATCGAATTTAAGTTTATACCTAACCATTGTGTGCCATGACGTATATATATATTCTCAATACGCACATCAGAATAGCAAGTTGATTGCCAAATGAATCCCGCACTTATGAGTTGATGCTGTGTTTTTCTGGATCCTTTTTCATTGCCGCCATTTCCAGCTTGACTCATTTCATGCTTTGATGCGGCAGTTTTAAAGTCTTGCTGCATTCTTTCCTTCTAGTCGTCATAATTTATCATATCATTCTCATGCAGCCTCCAAGTTGTGGGCAAAACGGAGCACTGTTGGGAAGGAAGAAGTAGCAAGATTAGTAGATGACGCTTACAGGTTCTCTCGTATGCAGCTTTTTATTTTTCTGTTTCCTGTATATCAATTCAGATTTTTGTTGAAATATCCGATTGCCAATTATTGTATTCTCAATGCTTTCACCTCCGAGTGCAATGCCTTGTGTAGCTTAAAATGCATTATTGTTTGCCTAAAATCTTTAAATATCACGTTGCCAATTTTCATTCTCTGAATTCTGAAAGACATACATGCTGTTTTTCCCCCCTGCAGGAAAATGCAAGTATCTGGGGCTAGTGATTTAGCTACAAAACCACAGGCGGCGTCAGATAGCAGCACACTGAAGCCCAAGGAGGAAGTAGATGACACTTACCAGTTAGAAATGAAAATGCGTTGTCTTTGTGGGAGTTCATTGCTCACCGAGTCCATGGTAAAGGTAGGCAAGCTTTACCCTGGCAATCTAAATTCAGTATTTATTCTTTGGTGTTGATGCTCAAAATTGCTCTCTGTAACATGTAGATGTCCTTGTTTGGCTCCTCTTTGTATACACATGGATTCCTTGTTTTTGTCTGATGAAGCTCATTTTTGGAGTTAAATGTAGGTCGCGCCCCTGTTTGGTTCAGATATACTTTTTCCACCCTGTTAAAATGAATTCCGAAATAGTATGTTTGAATTGTCTCAGAGACGCAAGACATATGAATCCATTATTCTTCAAGACCTTAGCCAGTTTGCGCGTAGTTGAAGGTTTTTATGAAAGGGTAAAGAGGGTCTGTCGTGCAAGCTATTGTCCCAGACTATGAGCTGTCTAGGCAGATCTAGTGTTCATTTGAAGTCCCCAGTTGGCCAAGTCCATTTCGACATGGTGTTAGCTTCGATGCAACAATTCGAACTGTATTCTAAATTACGGATATTGACGAGCATAATTGAGGAGAATGAGAGTGATTAGAAAAGGGAAGATATAGGTGCAATATATTTAGGCTTAGAGAGTTGCATAGGAAATAGGGTGAGCATCAGAGATAGACAAGAGTCATGAGAGGATAGTAATGAAGGAGTACCTGTAGTGTTCCACATCCTCTGTCATAAATTTTAATACCTTATGAAGTCATTGCCTTCAATTCTCTATATATAAGAATAAGAGGGTAATCTGGTTCATTATCTTTTAGTTTTGGTCTAGAGTGGTACACGAATTATGTTTCTCTCATGAATATCTTTTAAGTTTATAATTTATATTGCTGTAATCTACATTCTTTGTTTTTCCATCGCGGTTCAGTTTGTTGCTCCTCGCCTTATCTGTTGTCTGAAATATGCTTTTGCTTGCAGTGTGAGGATCCAAAATGCCAAGTGTGGCAGCACATTGGTTGTGTCATTATCCCAGAAAAACCTATGGAGGGGACTCCACCTGTGCCTTCTCAGTTCTACTGTGAACTTTGTCGTCTTAATCGAGCTGATCCGTATGTGTGATCCCTTCTTTTCCCTTTGTTTCATGTGGCTTTTGACAAGGATTTCAAGTTATAATTATCGTGCTTGAAGTAGAGTTGTTGGGGTTGATTATGTGGCTCTATTATAAATGCTTTGGAGTTCTCAACTCCTTTGTTTTCTGTTTTTTCCCTTTGATCTTTCACCTATTTAATAATGTCATGTGCGGCTACAATGATATGGGGCATTCTAGAGCGTCAGCACTATTATTCAATGATGGTTTTTTCTAAGACAAATGTTTAGTATGGAAATTTCTTGTGGGCCTATTGCGTCTCTGTCCCTATCTAGAAGTTAATGCTATTTATGTTGATATGTGAAAAAAAAAAAACTGCACACGTTCTCCACGCTGATACTTATTTAAGAAACTTAGGTGGTGCTTTGGTGGTGTTGGGGTGGGGAGAATCTGTACCCGTAGTCTGGCTGGATTTCTGACGCTCGTTCTTTTAGGATGTTAAGATGATCTCCTTGGTTTTTTAATTTTTACCACAGGTTTTGGCTGGCAATGGAGCATCCTTTGTATCCGGTGAAGTTGATAACCACAAATCTTCCTGCTGATGGGTAAGTGACTGATTTCACAAGTTGTGTAAAAGCTATCCTGACTGGTTAAGTTCAAGCATTTATTATATTGCCGTACTTGCATGTTAAAGTCAGAAATTTAGCTCGACAGTTTTAAAGATTTCTCATCAGTTTTTTATTAAGATAGAACAATTTCAAAATTCTCTCAGGGGAAAGATAAGGTCACTAAAACCATTCCATTTTGGTTATGCTGTAGGCTAGTAGAGATGTATTCTTCTTTGTTGCTTGAAATAACTTGAGTCTGTCTTTATGCATTGTTGATGAGACTTGCACATTTTGTGGGTGGTTTATTGCAAGTGCCTTGTGCCCCTTGTTTTAGTTGAAGTGTTTACTTCATTCTGTTGTTGGGGTTTAGATCTATTGAACATCACACAATTTGACAACTTCTTTGAAATAGTTGTTAACATGACGTTTAGTTGAGGTTCCAAGATCTGGGACTGAGGAAGAAATGGTTGCCTTATTTGTGGTTACTCCTTTCTGCCTTCTTGGGAAAGTGCGAAACAGTTTGAGGCCTGTTCATTCATATGCCATTGTGTTCGTTGGGCTGGTGGACAATTTTTTTTTTGTTTAAAGTTTAGTGATTGCCTTGTGCGTTGCATTTTTTTTTTTACTGTATGATTTAGGTCATTTCTTCTTTGCAAGAAACAGAGAGCTATATGTGGTTATTACTTTTCCCATGCACCAGAAGCAACAATATATTTTCACCTTTTCCCTATTCTGTTGTGTTAGATTAAGAGGATTATTTGTTGTATCTGTAATGGAAAAGGACTGATCTGCTGCAGAATATACTTAAAAATAGTTATATCCCCTGCACTTTGGTGGTATCTAGGATGTGGAGAGTCAGGTTGATTGCCGTTGAATTTCCTACGATTCATTCTTCTAGCTATACAAGTTTTACGTCATAGTAGTATCAACAAGAATGTCATAGAATCATTTTTTGTTGGAGAATTTTAGCTGACAAAAGAATACCTTTTGGTCTAAACTGAGAGAGATAATGACAACTAGTGGAACAGCCTCCACATGTGATATAGAATGCTGAGCTTACCGTGTTTCGGTTTTCTTTTTTCGGTTTCTTACTAAAAAAGAGTCATCCAAATTCGATAGGTTGGGTGTATTTTGATTAAGGGGAAAATGAAGGCTGATTGATAAGTAGCCTTATGCAGAGGTCAGGTCTTTTGGTTCATGTTTTAATGCGTGCTTGAACAGTTAAATATGTTTTTCATTTTTTCTATGCAAACTTCTTACTGATTTGTACATATATGTCTGGATCTAACCTTTTTTCTACCTTTTTTTTTTTTTTTATCAGTTCAACCCCGGTGCAGGGTGTGGAGAAAACATTTCAACTTACAAGAGCGCACAGGGACTTGGTAGCAAAGGCTGAATATGATGTTCAGGTTGGTTGATGTCTTCCCATTTGGAGAGTCATTCCTTCTACATTAGCAGGCACATCTACTCCTCGACTGAAACCTTATATTTCATATTTGTAGGCTTGGTGTATGCTTCTCAACGATAAGGTCCCATTTAGGATGCAGTGGCCACAGTATGCTGATCTGCAGGTCAACGGTGAGTAATATCTGGCCTTTCAATCATAATGACAAGTTCATTAGCTGAGGTGGTGCTTTTTCTTCTTCTTCTTCTCTTTTTTTTTGATAGAGTGTCAGAGGTAGGTTCATGATCTCTTCTCCAATGTGGTAGCCATCAACTTCTACTAGAAGAATCACCGTATGTTTATTGAAGTTATAAATATAATTATCTTTGCTCATTCATTGACTATATATTGGCTTATAGGCATACCTGTTCGGGCGATCAATAGGCCTGGTTCACAGTTGCTGGGAGCCAATGGCCGTGATGATGGTCCAATTGTAAGTTGTTAGATGGGGACCACAAGTCTCAATTATTCATAATAGCATATTGCATCAGATTGAGAAAGCACAAAAGGCTCTTTGATTTTCATTTATTTCCTCTTATGTGTTTTTCCCGTCCTCTTACATAGCTCCTCTCTGTCTGTCAGATAACACCCTGCACGAGAGATGGGATTAACAAGATTTCATTGACTGGATGTGATGCTCGCATATTCTGTTTAGGTGTTAGGATAGTGAAAAGGCGTACTCTTCAGCAGGTATGCTACCTCAGTGTTGTGCCAGCCTGGAGGAGTTTCTTCTTGTTCTTATATTGAAATCAACCTGTGAACGTGATAACCTAGTGTTGAAGTAGCTTTTTGAAGTTTCTGTTTCTTGTATGGCCTGTTTTCTCTCAGGATTCTAAGGACTTGAATTTATTTTATTTTTATTTTTTTGGAAAATTTTGAAGTTTAAGGTTTCCAAGTGAGAATTCTATGAAGCCTTTTATAAACCTATGGATTTTGTGTATACCCAACAGGGCGCTCTTTATTATTTTGAGAAACTAATAATGTTAAGGTTGTTAGTGCAATTGGAAAAAGAGATTCTGAAAGTTATGGTGGTCTTGAGAGGAATTCGTACAGGCCAACAAGATAATGAAATTCGAAGAGCTAATTAAAATGTTAGTAGTAGTAAAAGTTGGAACTATGATGGCATTGAAACTAGGATTTAAACCCTACAGGTAACCTGAGATGAACTGTGCCAAAACCCCTTTGAATGGTGCTTAAGTTATATTTACTTTATTGTTCACTAGGCTTTTGGCTTCCTGTTTGGCTGGCTGAAAAGTTGGCAACCAACTAATGAACGGTTCTGTGACTCTGTGAGTGCTTATGTGGTTATATTTGTTTATATCGCTATGACAGCTTACTTCAAGGAGCTCAGAAGCAAGTTTTTCACCTGTGCAAGTCCTGATTAGCCTTAAGTCATACATTTCTTTAGAGAACATTTTTAGCCCCAATCAGTTGGGCCCTTGATCATGTTTTGGTGATTGGGTAAATTTGTTTGATAATCCTAGTTGAAACCCGTTGCAATTTTAGATCTTGCGAGTAAGTGGTTGGAATGGGAATGAGCTGAGACCACCCTTGTTTTGTGTTGTCTATCAGATGCTACCCAAGGAAGGCATTCTGTTTCCTGTGACTGTCATGCCTGATTGGCTTCTTCTTTTCTTTTCTATGTTTATGCAGATATTAAACATGATCCCGAAGGAGCAGGATGGTGAGCGGTTTGAAGATGCACTAGCTCGGGTCCGCCGTTGTGTGCGTGGTGGGAATGAAACAGAGAATGCTGATAGTGATAGTGATATTGAAGTTGTTGCAGACTCTTTTACGATTAACCTACGCTGTCCTGTAAGTACTACAATCTAAACAGAATTCAGATCAGAATTACGGTATGGTCCGAACGTATTTGGGCTTGGAAACAGCTAAAACCACGTATGCAAAGGAAAATCTGTGCTATAACTTGCTGCTATTTTGTAGTTCGTCACTCATCTCCTTTGCTTTTGATTTTATGTGAGATATGAGATAGAGATATTACATATTAAACAAGGAGATAAAGCAATTGTCTTCTGTATTTGTTGTTTCTTTATGCTTTTGCTTTGTTTTGCTATGTTTTTGTGTGTTTTTTCCCCATAATGCCACTTTCTTGATGTTGCCTTTTTGTTATTTGGCACATGCAAGTGTTGTTTGTTAGGTTTTTCTTTGCGTTGTGGCAGAGATTTTCATATGATAATGATTTCATATGTCAAGAAAATTTTAATTTCCTTTTTGTCTTATTCATAAAAATAGTAAAGAAAAGATCTTAGTAATGAATCAGATGTTGAGCAACGGGGTGTGTTATGTGTTTCAACTCTACCTATTATCTGGTCGTTCTTTCTTTCTTTCCTGTTTATTTGTTTGTTTGTTTGTTTGTTCCTTTTTTTTGTCTTGTTCACTGGCGGATATCAGCATACTAATGGTCATTCTCCTCTCTGAAAATTTACAGATGAGTGGTTCAAGAATGAAGGTTGCTGGAAGATTCAAACCTTGTGTTCACATGGGATGTTTTGATCTAGACACTTTTGTTGAAATGAACCAGCGATCTAGAAAGGCAAGAAACTCTGAAATTTATTTTATTCAGGGCATTTTTTCTATTAATTCATTTTGCTAGAGTCTGATAATTGCTTTTTGGTAAAGTGGCAATGCCCCATTTGTCTGAAGAACTACTCACTGGAGCACATCATCATCGACCCATATTTTAATCGCATTACAACTCTGGTAAAACCACTGTTCATCGAATTAGATTTCCTCGTAATCTTGCCGGCATCAATTGATAAAGCTCACCCTTTTTTTTTTAGATGCGATCTTGTGGAGAAGATACAACCGAGATAGAGGTGAAGCCTGATGGCTCTTGGCGTGTAAAAGGAGAAAGTGAGCGGAA
>JAOVYX010016294.1:0-25147 GCA_035668315.1 Drosera spatulata | reverse complement strand
TAGGCCAGCACTGATCAATAAGCATGTCACTCATCAGAAGTGAAAATAAAATCAATGCAATACTAACGTCTTGAACTATTTAGTTCCCTCATCCCAATAATGTAGTCAGTAAATTGACAAGAAACAAGGAATATAAAAATCAGGATACCAAATGAATATTTGTAAGGTATGAGATTTTGACATTTTATATCAAGGAAATTATAAGTTTTTTTTGTTTTTTTTTTTTTCAAACGGTCTTCAGCATGATTGTGCAACTATCCAAGGCAAAATGACAAAAATATTGAATCTCATGTATCCGCCTAATTAGTTTCGAGGGAAAGCTAAACAAGATGTATTACAACCAAAGGAAAACACCACTCAATACAATCCGAACTCTAACAGAACTCAACTAACTACAGTTGGATCACCTGAATTACTACAGAACAATCCCCATCTGGCAAGACAAAACTGGACTCAAAACCCTAAACCTCACAGCAGACCAAGGTAGTTACTCTCAGAAGATACTGTAGTATAGATTGAGATTCCGCTTAGGATAAGACAGTACTAAAAACCACTAAACCATAATTATCATATCATAGAATTGGAAAGGATTGAACTGTAGAATAGAATTATATAATAAGCAATCATCATTTCCGAACAATGATTACAACAGAATTCAAACAACAACAACAATGTCAACAATGAAAATAATCCGACAAAGCAGTACCAAACCAACATGGATCAACCAGATCCAACTCAGAATCAAATCAATCACACAATTCACACCAGAATCCTCATATTTCGAACTCGAATCATCTCAACCTGAACCTCACAAACATCCACCTCACAACATCGAATCAACAACTCAAATCATAATCCGATAACAAAGACAGCACAGTTTCAAAGCATCACCACAGAGAGTGACCATACCAGTGAATCGCTCCTCGAAGAAAACTTTCGAAGAAGCAATGGCGAAAAGAGAGAGGAGAAGAGAAAAAAGGAGAGGGAGAATCGTAGGGTTTTGCCTCCGAATCATCGCCATTGCTGTCAAATGTGATGATGAGAAATGTAGAGTCGGGTTTGGTGCCGAGTGAGATTTTATAGAGTTGCCAATATCTATAATATTGTTCATTTTCTTACGAAAACTTTTGTTGTTACTGGTGCGTTGAATATTGAACGTATATATCACTGCATCGTGTGGATCTTACTGTTGGTTATGGTTATGAAAAACGGATTTTAGAATTTATTGAGATTAGATATTTGAGAAAATTAAAATCAAAAAAGAATAAAATTGTTCTTAATGGAGGAAAAGATTCAATGATTAAGATTAGAATTTCACGAGTATGTGTCATGACATATCTGTGTCTAATGAGTAATGAATGATTAAGATTAAAACAATACAAAGGTTGAGATTATAATGTTATTTTTTTATTCTTAATCATTTATTTTTATCATATTATGACAAATACTCCTTTTCTTCTTAAGATTAACGTCCTCGAGATTACAAATTACTCCATCGGTCCCAGATAAATTATTTTTCGTTTAAGATAAATTACGATATATTGACTTGACACGAATATTAACAAATATACATGAATATTATGTACCCAATACAGCTCCTCCAAACCCTGGGGTTTTGTTATTATGTTAAAAATAACCTGGATGTTTCATGTCGTCAACTGTTGCTTATTCTTGGGAGGTTCGTTTTGAACATATCTATATAGAAGGTAATAACTTAGTCAACTGACTCGCAAACTATGGGCTTCGACTTCCTATTGAGACTCATATGTTGGAAACTCCATCCGAGGGTTCTCATTTTATCCTTGTAGCTGATTTATATGGAGTGACAACTCCTCGACGTATTTTACACTCAATAAAATCCAGGGCTTAGCACCGTTTTCGACCAAAAAAAAAAAAACCTGGGTGTTGGGTGTTCCAACAATACTGTGGGATAATGTAGACCAATAAGACCATGCTACCTGGCAGAGCTTGTCGTTGTGAGTGACGTGGCATCTCGGGATTGAAAATTCACACGAGATGGGAACGTGAAGAGCGTGGAGGGAACAATTAATTCAATATCCAAAATTCAGACTTGTGTTATAACATAATTGTGTTTAATGAACAATTAATTCGAACTATTGGCCGAAATGCACTTGGGTTTGGAGTAAATTAGGTACCAGGGCCTGGGACCCCTAGTGTATTGTTATTTATTTATTAGTTGTTGATTAAGTGGTTGATAATTATGCTTATACGGAGTGTATTATCCGAACAGTACATTTTCTACCACATCCGACTTTGGTGTAGTATGAACAATGATACTGGTAATTAAGAGCATCCACAACGATCAAATTAATTGAGACTCTTCATAATCAAGCAAAATGTCGTGGAAAGGGCAGCTAACAAAATTTGAAGAACTTCAAAATTGAATGCACACACTCAAAACACACACCTCAAACGAAAAAGAGACAAAAACAGAGTAGTGGGACTAATTGGAGCTTCTCCCCATAGAACTGGGACAGAGAAGTTTTGCAGATCCCTCAAATTTTGAGGCAAAAAAAGGTGTACCGTTGGGGGAAAAAAATTTCACTTCCAGAGTTTTTTGGTCTTTGTTTGAGTTTGAGGCTGATTTTTTTATGCGTTGTTGATGCTCTAAGTTCAATAAATTAGTAAAATAAAAAATAATAATCCATGTAATTCAATCAATTGAAAAAGATGAAATATACTAAATTTTATCTATTATTATGCAAACAGAAGATTGTTTCTAATAAAAAAGTATCCAAGTATATTGATGCTTATTAAGATTGTAAAAATGCAAAATTCTTGAATCCTGACTACTCTAATGAAAGGACTTGGATTGATGATGTTGAGGATATTACATTCACTCCATCCCACGTAAAATCATGGAACGATGGGAAAATTGCAATACTCAACATTGCATTCTTGTGCGATTAGTGGGATTGAGGGTAATTTTTGTACATGAGATATGAATCTCATATAAATGGTAATGGATGCTTTAGTGAAGATGAAAAGGGGATTTTATTTAGGGGACTGCAGCAGAACAAACTGAAGTCCGCACATAAATCTCCCGAATAACTTCTTTTAAAAGAAATTTAAATTTATGATCAAAAAAGAAATTTAAATTTTAAAAAATTAAGAATAATTAATTTAAAAGAAGGCTATGAGTGTTACTATAGCCTGTTTGACTACTGCAACTTCTTTTTTTGCCTTTTATATTAACAAGTATTGTCTTGCGCTCTGCACGGTAGATTGTTATCCTTTTACAATTTTTATATATTTAATCAAATTTATGAACTAATAAAATTATCCATTATAAATATGTAGTTATTAATCTCAATACATTATTTTTAGTTTTCAAAAATATTATTTTTATAGAATCAAAAGAGACCAAACAAATAGTAGACCAATATTAACCTAATTGATTATTATCGAAAATAAATAACATAATACAATGAATAAAATTTATTTGTCTAATTTCCCGCCTTAACAAAATATAATGTGGTCTGCGCGTGTAGATTGTTATCGTTTATTTATTACTATGTGTTTAATTATAATTAAGAACTAACAAAATTACAACTTATATGTATGTAGTTATGCCAATATCTTATATTTATCCGTGGGATTTTAATTATGATGGTTTTTTTATTTTCTTAGGATTTTTTTTATTGAGATTGTTATCCGAATTTTGAATCTAATACTTACATTAGATTTGATTATTTTCAAAATCAAATTAATTGAATAAAGAGTTTTTAGTTTAAATAAATTTAATATATCCTATCATATCCCTATGTATGCCATTTGTCATCCAAATGATTTGCCATCTGAAAATTTTGTATAATTATAATAGATTTGAAAATGTATAAGAACTTTAGAGACAAGTTATGTTTACAAATTTCACTTATATCTCAACACAAGAGCCTAAGATCGCAAATTAGATCATCCGAACCTATCTCCGCTATTTTCAGATATGAGAACAATAAGAGAATGATTATATTAGGCTAAAGTTATAACCATGATCGAGCGTGACGAAAAACATTTCTCAGGGGCATCGTGATCCCGGTATGTACACCAATTACAACATCAAAGGTTACAACAGGACTAAAACTGGAGTACATTTCTGAATAATCAAAATATCATGAACATGATACATACTGGTTCGCTATACCGCAATCACCTTTCCCCCTAGAGTTCTTTAGAAGAGTTTGAAGAGCAAGCCTCCGTGAGTAGCAAAAAATGGAGCGAAGACTAATGATTCAACCGCCATGAGCTTGATGAGGATGTTGAGCGACGGCCCTGATGTATCCTTTAGGGGGTCTCCAATAGTGTCACCGATGACGGCTGCCTTGTGAGGATCCGAACCCTTTGGTCCTAATGAGCGTGCGTGCTCAGTGGCACCGGCCTGTAAATCATCAAGTTCATGTCTAAACTGAGGAAAACGAACCGATGCTATTTTAGCAGGTGAACTACTAACGACAGTAGACGATGAACCTAATCCATGAACAGTGACAGACTAGAAAAGATAGCACTATCATTTAGGTGGACGTGAGCTATGAATATGTCAACAAACTTGAACCCAGTATATTGCATCCAACAATATTTGAACCCTAACCATAGACATGTTGAACAAAAACTGAAACTAGCTCAATTACCACAAAATCTACGTGAGAGATGATTTTTAACTGCATGTTTTTATGCTCTTCAACAAGCTTTGCATATAGTAGTGAAGGATCTTGATTGTCTATGGTAGTAGTATAGACTCCTTACAGCTTGGTATCCAGTGAAATGAATAGTTACCTCTATGTACTTCTTGGCATTGTCCCACGCACCTCCAGTGTTGGAAGCTGATATGGCAACCTATACAAAGCAAAAAACCAATGTGAGAATATTCGTCATGCAATTCAAGTCGAACACGAACATCTCATCAGCGGCGGTGAGGAAATGTTAAAACTACTCCTTGGTGCCCAGCCCGTGCCTTCCCGCATGACAAACCAGGAGATTACTACATTGAAATGATATAGAAAGATATGACGACATTTTTAGTGTTCGCTGGTTTCAGATTCTTAATTTCTTACGGCCTAATTTGCTTTAGATGATCGATGCCCAATGTAAAAATATCTTTGAAAGAAGAACAGCATACCTGAACACCAGAAACGAGCGAGCCAGCAAGAACACCAGCAAGGGTCTCCACTCCAAAGAAGGTACCAGCGATCAGTGGCGTGAGCATAACCAATGCACCTGGCGGTATCATCTCCCTGAGAGAGGCATCCGTCGATATCTTCACACAAGTTGCATAATCAGGTTTCGCCCGTCCTTCCATGATCCCTGGAATAGTATTGAATTGTCTGCGGACCTCCTCAACCATCTTCAGAGCTGCCTTCCCTACACTCTTCATTGTCATGGCTGAGAACCAGTAAGGGAGCATGGCACCAACAAGAAGACCGATGAAGACCTTTGGGCTGAGCACATCTACAGTCTCTATCCCGGCTCTGCTAACGTATGCACCAAATAGTGCAAGAGACACGAGAGCAGCTGATCCAATTGCGAATCCCTGATGTAAATGGCAAGCATGAATCTCAGAATAGGAATGCAGGATATGAAAACAAACCGCATGAGATGCTTAATATCCATTCAACTAATATAGCGTATTGGAGTTGCCGCTGTTGGCAGTTTGCCATTGTCAATCAAGGTACTCAAAATGTCGATTTATCCCCTGATCCTATCAAGATTGCCAATTTTGCATCTAAAGTCGTCAAGTAGATCCTAAGATAATGAATCCACCAGAGATTCTAGTTCAACCACCATGTTGTCTTTATTTATCGGGTAAGAAATGATCGGTACAAACACGAAATGGATGAGGCAAACTTATGAACATCGCTGAAAATGCAAAACAAAGGGTATTGAGAATTTCTCCCATTCGCAACATGTATAAATCATGTTCATCAGGTAAGGTAATGCTAGCTACATCAAGGCCTACTCTTTACCTTGCCAATGGCAGCAGTTGTGTTTCCTGCAGCATCTAGAGCGTCTGTTCTTTCACGAATTTTGTGGCTCATTCCCGCCATTTCTGCAATACCACCAGCATTATCACTTATGGGCCCATAAGCATCAATGGCCAGACCGGTGGCGATGGTGCTCAACATTCCCAAAGCAGCCATCGCAATTCCATACATCGCAGCGAAGCTGAAGCTCACATAAATTGCCAATGCAATGGCAAAGATCGGTATGATAACTGATTTGTATCCCAATGCCAAGCCAAAAATGACGTTTGTTGCTGCTCCTGTTCTGCATGAGTCAGCGACATCCTGTACAGGACTGCAAGCCAACAATGACTGAGTTCAC
This sequence comes from Drosera spatulata, assembly GCA_035668315.1. Classification (NCBI taxonomy): domain Eukaryota; kingdom Viridiplantae; phylum Streptophyta; class Magnoliopsida; order Caryophyllales; family Droseraceae; genus Drosera; species Drosera spatulata. The sequence continues at coordinate 18,811 of JAOVYX010016294.1, read as the reverse complement.
CTATTTAGCAACAGTAGGTCCACAACTTAAGAGTTTAACAATAACATTTCACGGTTGCAATCATATGTAGATACTTGATTCAAGCTCCTGAATCTAATATGTTAATATATGGTTCTATTACAGCCAACCTATTACTTCATCAAATTCCTTTTCGACGCTATGACGCATGCGTATATCATATCAGAGCCGCGAGCCTACAGCATATAACTACAAACTACTACAGCACTATTGGCACCCTTTTAGAATTATTTGAATGAGGAAAATCACTTCACCTGTAAGCATTGCTTGTGTAATACTCCGTGGTGTATCCGATGACAAGACCAGCCCACAATCCAATTGAAACACAGAAGAAAAGGTGCCTGTCATGATTAAAAGCAAGTAAAGATCACTGACAGTTGAAGGAAAGAGTTCAGGAAAGACGGGTTTTATGGAACTTACCAGTTCCTGACAGTCTTAGTTGTCCCAAAGTTGAAGAGGGTAAACTCTGATGGCAAGGCGAGCAAAGTAACCATAGCGATGCCCACAGTCATCAACACTGTCGAGATAAGAAGCTGCCTCTTCAAGGATGGTTCGATGTCCTTCACGTTCTTGATCTCAAACATATCGGTTGCAAAGAGTGTGGTGACCAGGCACACCACTATCCCCATGGAGCTTACGAGCAGCGGATAAGACATAGCCGTGAAGTTGTGGGTTGTGCCGAAAGATGAAATAGAAGCGACAAAGAGAGCTGCACAAGATGACTCAGCATAGGATCCAAACAGGTCAGATCCCATACCGGCAATATCTCCCACATTGTCACCAACATTGTCTGCAATGACCTACAACAGTTCACGAATATATTCAATCAAATGAATGAGCAAGAAACATCAATTTCTTATCAAGTTCAATGAGACAATGACATCAGCTGAAGAATACTTGTAATGAGGTAAGAAAAGATGATACTAATGTACTAGTTAAAGACACGATGACAAACTCTCTACACCATGCACACTTGAAAATAATGATTCATGTGACCGACTGAACCTGCTCGGGGATTCTAATGCCTATATGATAATAGTGACTCAAAAACTGGGAATAAAAATAGCATATTCAAGTTCTATGAGGAAAGAGAGGAAATTACAGCAGGGTTTCTAGGATCATCCTCGGGGATGTTACGTTCGACTTTCCCAACAAGATCAGCACCCACATCAGCAGCCTTCGTATAGATGCCACCGCCAACTCTTCCAAACAGTGCCATTGAAGAACCACCAAGACCATAACCCGTAATGGACTCATAGAGTCCCTCCCAATCATCTCCGTAATACGCCTTAAACACATTGATTGTGAGAAAGAGAACCAGAAGACCATTTGCAGCGAGAAGGAATCCCATCACTGCACCAGAACGAAAGGCAGTAATGAATGCTTTTCCAACACCTTTCCTTGCCTCCAAGGTTGTCCGAGCATTGGCGTATGTTGCAATCTTCATTCCCAAGAAACCCGAGACAGTTGAAGTGATACCGCCGAGGAGGAAGGCGATTGTGCTGAAGAAAGCATTGGCCAAAGCTGGCTTGCACATGATCTCCTTGTTATAGGTGCATTGTTCACTCTTCGTGCTGAAGCCGTTTACTGATCCGAGGAAGAGGAACATCAGGACAGCAAATGCACCCATGAATATCCCCAAGTATCTATACTCAGTGAACAGAAATGAAGTTGCACCTGCACAAACAAACGTGGTCAATCAAATTTGCAAAACCAAGCAGAAATATTAATCAATTTGTCATGTACAGATCAGCTCTGCTATCACCTATGGATTAAGACCAGACTAAGTAGAAGAAACAGGCACATGCTTTTTCTAAACCCTGTAAATTCTTACATGATATATTAAGATGCACGACATTCTCTATTCAACATAGGTAGCGTTATGATACTAATAATGGGGGCAGTCTATCATCTTGATAGAGGTGATTCTCGACACACGTATCCAAATTGACAAACAATACCCATAGTTTTTACGTTAAAGCAGTAAAACTGCTGGTTTTCATACTCCATGAAAATACAGGAGAAGGGATCAACATTTTCACTTTCCCAAAAACTTAAAGAGGCAAATACTCTCTTTTGCCTATTTCACCATGAAAGTATGGCTTTGGCCCCAGTTGACCTCATCATATTATTGAAGAATAGATATGATTCCCCTTTTGATCCAGCTTTGACTGATCCAAACCAGATCCACTTGTGTCAATCCTCAAACAGTGACAGATCTAAACAGAAGACCAATCATCATATACAAATACAACAGCGCTTAGACATGACCACCAAACAATTCAAAAAGACCAAAACATGACAGGAATCGCATATCTCATATCACATGGAAATAACATTAACAGGTGAGGCAAACAACTACAACCCTGTTAATTACGCCATGAATAGCGTCCGGGAGAGCAAGAAGTTCACAGTGTTACTCTAGTTGCGAACAACTAAGAAACCGTTATTCATGGGACAGAAACATCCAGAAATTCAGGGTCACCAAGGTACATATGTTCCTTTCATATAAAATGAAAAAAAAATTCCCATTTTCCCCACAGAATCAAATGAATCAAAGCTCACAAAGGACAAGAAACCCCAATCAAAGGAACCCATGAAGAACACAACAAATTAACAAGCATCCAAATAGAGGCAAAAAGGAATAGCTGAGAGCTGAGCTCAGTATGTTTGGAGCAAGGAAGAGAACTAACCAACAGAGATGGCATTTTGGATCTCAGCACACTTAGCAACAACATCATGCTCTTGAGAGTTCTCCTCCTCATCATCCTCAATCAAGCTATCGGTATACCCTTTCTTATCATTCTCACCAGACACTTTCACCCTTGAGACCATAACCCATTGAAGCAAAGCAAAACCAATCCCAACAATGGCTGCCACCGGTATCACAAGCTGGGTCACTGCATCACCAATCAAACCCATAGCTTTGGACTCCACTTTCACCAATCAAACAACAAACCCACCTCACAAAATTGATAACCAAGATACCCAGTTGGTATAAGCACAAAAAAACGCTGAAAATTGGATGTTTGAGAACCCAAAATGAATTTTCTTTGTGTTTGTCTAGTTGTGGGTTGGTTTGTTGTGTGTTTGTCTAGTTGAGGTTTGCCCATGGTTTTCAAAAGGGTATATATGGAAATTCATATCATTTGGTATAATATTGGTGTTGTAACTGGTAGGTTTGATTAGTGGATGGATCAAGATTTTTTGCATTTTCATTGTAGGTTGAATTATGGGTCTATGTGGAAATTAAATTGTCCCTAGCGCTATAGCATGGAGATACAGACGTATCCTCTTAACAATATTTAGAAATATCGAATACAAGAAATGAAGAGATGTATTCATTATAATCTCACAAAGCTATCATCTAAATGATAATTTCTTTTTTGTGTAATGATTAGAACATTTCCATCCAACACAAGAATTATGAAAATGAAACACAATTTAACAACATTTCACTCTAGTATATTCACACTTTTCATAAAGTTACATCTACCATGGCAGATGAAGATAGGCTACTGAAGTGAGTAGAATGGAAGATAAAGGTTCCAAGCCTCTTAGGATAAGGCGAATATGGCATGTAAAAAAATATGAACAGTCATTGATGAGTATGGATCAGATCTATCTCTCAACAAAGAGTAGGTTAGACGTTATTGTTGATATTCAATGATAAAGTTTCCATGCCTTGAATGTGATAGCTTGTCGGATTTCCTTTACTCATTCTTTTACCCTGAATGCTAAAGTCTATCTTCGTGATCGCACAACCAAAGGTTTGCTTGGTACAATTTTGTTAGGAAAATGATCACATATAAAAAATGGCAAAAACACAAGGAAAGAGAAAAAGCATAGAATTTTAACCACGTTGGTTAGGAGAAAATTCCTGAACTTAGAATTAGAGGCGGCAGTCAAGATGATGTCATGCACGTTATTTTATGTATCAGTCGCATGAAGATAAGCCGCTAATAATAGGTTCTACTCAAGGAATGTCCTAAAAAATAAGACATCTGGTTATGTTACGTCAGTTATGTACGAAGTAACATGACTAATAGTCTTACTATTGGTGTCACAGAAGACAAAGTAGACACAATTGAATTTACGCAGCTCATACACGAAGTTTAGTTCCATCTCATCGTCAATCGACTGGTTCGATCCAAAGCTCGTTAGACGGAAAAGAACAGACTAGAGACATCCGCCATGGCTAAACTCATGCTCGATCACGAGCGAGAAGGTTATGGTTATACTCAAGCACGAACCCAAGTCAAATGAATCCCCAATACGAGCGAATCTTATTTTGATCCCGAGCCTTATCCCCGGAAGCCAAAAGATAGCGACGGGCTGTGCACTTAATCGGTAACCATCACTCCACTCCTTTTTGTTGCCATTGAATCCAAGATAAACGACGACGGAAAGGATTGACCTCACGTCCATTATCTGCTAAGATAATGAACGAGCTACGTAAAGAATCTAGCACACGATCTCTAACATAAGAATAAGTGTGCATCACATTTTGACGAATGAGAGAGTTTCCTTGAGCTGAAAGGAAAGGACATGGTAATCCCTTGACTGAGACCGAGTGCTAATCCCCCAGTTTTTGATGCACTGGATATTATATAGTATGAAGAAAAACTCGACCAGTCAACCTTGGCCTCTACCTTAAACCGGGAGCTTACAGATTGTATATACTACGTACAAGCACAAAAAGAGAGGGAAGCGGAAAGAAGAGACAATATCTCAACAGAAAAAACAAATCACACGATACACAGTGTTGACAAACATAGCGGTTTTCCAGCGAATGTCATTGAAGTCGAACGAAAAAGGCACAACCAACGAATTTCTGTGAAAGAAAATGATAATGATCCAATTTGGAGCTACAATTGTAGAAGGAGTAGGGTTAAATTCAGAAAAGAAATGATTAATTTCAGAATTTTTTTTTATTGATAAGTTTAATTTCAGCATGTTTTGACACAAGAACAAATTTAGAACATGGCAGCAAATCAGCTCTCTCTTTAAAGTGTCATGGAGTACTTCTAAGTAGCAAAGCACAGCAAAGCAAAGCAAAAAAAAAAAAAACGGGATTCACCTCAACAATTGCCCAACTGCCACAAATCGCCTGAGTTATATGGACCGTATAACTCCGGATAAAAAACCAAAACAATACATTGTCTCAGTCAAAACACCCCAGGTGCTCGTCTGGGAAGAATGACATGTACAATTATCCCAATTTCAAGCAACAAAGACACTATTTTCCAAATACAATTTATCCCAAGCAATCTCACCAAATTCTGTACATCGATTTCAACGAGGCAACAAATTACCAGATACTTCCACAATTAACATACCATCAGTTTCTCTGGACATCACGCAGGCAATCCCACCTATCCGTTTTCATACTGACGGCATTATTCCTGCATATCATGCACATAATCCGACCTATAGCTCCTGAATCCCTCAAACTTCCTCATTTATCAAGGACAAACAAATATTGGTGAATAAGCAGATTCTAATCCAAAGTGCCTGCGCTGCTTGTGGGTGGACAAATTTAAACTCGAACGGAAGAACAAAAACAGATAAAACAAATAAAAACAGTGCTGACCTCCAAAGCTTAGTTTGTGGAGTCACAGCACAAGGCTTCCATACGAGATCTCTTTATGTCTCAGCTTCAACGTCTCGTGATTCGAGCATAACCATGGTGTTAGATGAACCCCGTTAATCCTCAACCAAATTCCATAACACTATCCAATTTTCGTACCATCAACTTCCCTGTATATCATGCAGATAATCCCGCACATCGCTTTCCATGACAGCAGCATTATTTCTGCATATCATGCAGAAATCCCACCTATAGCACCCAATTCCCTCAACAAACCTCCCCATTCATCGAGGGCAAGATTATAGTGGTGAATAAGCAGGAACTCCAATTCAAAACGACTGTGCTATGTGGTTTGGCAAGTGAAGCCATTAAGGAAGAAGCGAAGAACCAAAAAAGATCAACAGTAAAAAACAACCGCAACCTCCAAGCTTAGATTGTGGAGTTGTAATTTAGGTTTCCATACGAGATCTCTAGATGTCTAAGATTATCCGTCACGGAATGATCATGACAATGTCGTTTATCCCACTGAAGGAGACACCAAAAATGGCCGGATAAGCAAAAGCAAAGAAGAGAAGTCATAAACTAGAAAGGTATAGAATCCAATATCATACCAGGCGCTGACCAGACTCATCTACATGCTGCATGTGTCCTAACCGCATATTCATGATGATAGTGATGCTGCAGCAGCCAGAAGCACGACTGAGGGTTTCTCGTAATTTACATCAGTGAACTGTTAATTTATACGTTAATTAACAACAAGTATCCCAGTGATATACCCCGGAACCGCAGTTCAAATACCTGCTTTGACACCTTTCAATTCAGTAGCGTCATCTGAAACATCATCGACAAATCATCAGCACAATGTGAGCATGAAGGTCTGAACTGATCGAACTACAGCAGGAAAACATAGGCTAATTGAGATGAATTATATAGCAACGTATCATACATCACAAAACAGCACCAAAAGAAAAGACAAGCAGATAAGGCCATTGCATGTCAGTTCGAAAATATTTTAAAAGAAAAGGATGAACATAAGTAGCAAAAGTGTCATAGAAAGTAGATTAATAACATAGACTTCATAGGTCATGATCTTGCTTAAAACACAACGCAAAAGGTAAGTCACTGCGAACGAGATGTCACTTTGATTACAGCGAGAGAAAACAAAAACGCATGCTCAGTCAGGGAATCAGAGATATTGCAACAAACACCACCATAATGCAGTCTTTTTCAAGCATATCAGATGCCAGAACCTGGTAGGGTGAAGCCTTCTGTTTTCAGGAGAATCCGGATTCAGCTGGAAAGAGCGTGTTCAGCGCAGCAATAGACCCACTGCCGACAAGCCATAGTGCAGTTAAACCATGAGTTCCTGCATCCAAAGTTTGATAAAGATCAGAACAGCTCAAAAATTCCTATCCAGTCAACAACTTAATGAGCCAATCAAACAAGCAAGAACAGGAAAGAGGAAACATCCAAAACAAAGATACAATCAGTTGGCCTGTTCACCGCTAAAGACTTTCAGCATTGCTATACTTGGGGCATCAGTCACGAAAAGCTTCACTACCTATGAACTGACATCCAGCAGAAACTTGCTTCCAATCACATGATTGAGCAACTTAGTTCTTGGAGGAAATTATTTTTACAGCAGAATCATCAGAGTTCATGAATATTTGAATACACAAGCAACTTTGTCATACAGAAAAAAATTCTGTACATCAAATGGGACAAGGTCAATTCAGAGGAGGAATCCAACAACATTTAAACAGCAAAAAAGGGCCAAATTTATATCAACCAAAAACAAACTCAAGCTATAATTCTATCTTGACACTAATCTAGCGGCTATCAGGTCCTAACAACTACCGCTCATCAATCCTAATCATAGGTTCATAACTCGAGAATCCTCTGAATGGCGGAGACTTCTCCTGAACTAAAGCTCAAATGGTGGCCTAGTATAACTCTGCTGCATATTTGATGGTATAGTATCGAGGAAGCTTGCTAACAGCTTAGCATTCTCCTGTCCTCATACTCAACTAGAGACCAGCATAATCACCTCACTAGGGTCAACCTCAAATTCATAAGTTGCATAATCACCTCCTGTCCTAATCAAGATCACAATCCGTAGCCTCTCCATTCTATATGTTGCACAACTTCACCGGCGGAGGGCCATTTGAGCTCTTATACCTTGAACATGTGTACTTCAGAGCCACAAGATCACACGTTTGGTTTGATTTTTTCCTACAATATACAAAGCATAGATCTGATTTGGTGGTTTATTATGACTGAAATTTGGCATTCACATGAGTGTCTTAACGTTCAAAGGGAGATGCAGGAGCAATAGTTAAACAGATGTTAACTAAAGCACCATCAAGCTAATTAGTGGCAGGAAGAAACTACTCATGCCGAAAATAAGTATACTTAAAGGTACAACTAACATCTTGGCAATAAAAGGCCACACATGCAGCTACAAGATAGGTTAGTACTAAAATCACACTGGATATGTATGCCCCAAACAAGGAAGAATACTTTCAAGCTAAAAGAAAAAGAAAATGCAATTTACCAAGTCTTAGTGCGCATAAACAGTATCATTGCGTCGGGGAGGTCTGTCGGGAATTGTTCCAGGTTTAAACTTTGATGCCTCATGCCTCGCAAGCTCCGGAGGCACAGGACTATTACTCTGCACAAGCATCTGCTTGAGATCATAGAACACATCAGAATCTTGCAGGGTCAAAAATGTGGTAGCAACACCCGATTTTCCTGCACGACCAGCTCTACCAATACGATGTGTATACATCTAGATATTCCCAGGCATATCGTAGTCGATCACATGGGCAACATCAGGAATATCTATACCACGTCCAGCCACATCAGTAGCTACTAGGACATTGTATCTCTTGGTCCTGAAACCTTCAAGGCTGACTTCTCTCTGGTCCTGTGATTTACCACCATGCAGCGTCGTGACTCTATAACCAGCCTTATCCAAACCCTTGGCGAGAGTATCAGCAGACTTTTTAGTATTGACGAAGACGATAGCCGTCTTGTCTCCCATGTCATCGAGGAGTTTCTACAACCTGTACATCTTCTCCGACTCTTTCACCATGATCACATGCTGAGTAATAAGATCAGTAGCCTTCCCAGCAGTTCCAATGTTGACAACCACAGGGTTCCTCAAGTACTTCCTCGCAAGCCTCTCAACAGCCGGAGGCATGGTAGCACTAAACATATACGTGGTACAATATATCCTCTTCTCATCGAGCTCCTCATCCTCATTCTCCGGCTTCCAGTTACTCGAAGGCATAGCATCCGGCACGCCCACAACCTGAGGCTCGAAACCCATGTCAATCATCCGATCAGCCTCATCAAGAACCACATAATTACACTGGTTAAGCACGCAATACCGTCTCTCCAAGAAATCAAGAAGCCGCCCAGGAGTCGCGATCACGACCTCACACCCCTGCCTAATCTTAAACCCCTGCTCCTCAATGGACTGCCCGCCAACAATGGACACAACATTAATCCCAAGATAATGTGCAAACTTCACCGTCTCATCTTCAATCTGCTGCGCAAGCTCCCTCGTGGGAGCCATAATGACCGCATAAGGCCCCTCGGTCTCATTCTCCTCACTGATGGGCGGAAGCCTAGTGATATAAGACAACATAGGCAACACAAAAGCCGCAGTCTTCCCGGACCCAGTCTCCGCAATCCCGATCACATCCCTCTGCTGCAACCCCAACAGAATCGAAGCCATCTGAATGGGAGACGGCTTCTTATACCCGGCCCTCTCCACCGCCTTCAGCAACTCGACAGTAAGCCCGCTCTCCGCCCAACTCCTCATAGGCTTCGGAATCTTGGACCCCTTATAGGAGATATTAAAATCCTCCCTAAAAATTCCCCAATCCCTCTCAGTCATCTCCTCAAGGGGCTTCTCTGACCAATGCCGATCCACCCTCATATCGAATGTGTCATACTTCTCCGCCGCCTGTTCCCTCACCCTCTGCGCTGCCACCACATCCTCATCATCCCTTTCCCCCCTCTCTTTCCCTCCATCCTTCCTCTTCACTTCCTCCCTCAACTCCACCTCGTTCTTCACCGCGAGCTTCTTCTGCTCCCGTCTATCCATTCCCGCCCTAAACCCTCTCCCGAACAACAACTGCGCCTCATGCGGGTTCTGATAGAGCAGATTCATATCTCTCGATGAGTCCTCCGTGTTCTCCCAGTCGAACGAGAATCGGAACTTCTCGCTCGGCTTGATGACTCGTTTCTTCTGCTTTTTCGACCCAAGGTACTGTTCCTTGATCGCCTCCAGCTCCTTCGATCTCTCTCGCTCGGCCAATTTCGAAACCCTAGCTCGTTCCCTCTCCTCTCCAAATCCCTATTCCTTCCTCTATCGACTCTCTCTCGGTCCCGCTCTCGGTCTCTGTCCCTTCGATCCCTGTCCGTTCGATCACGGTCGGTTCGGTCAGTCTGATCTCGATTGTCACGATCGTGATTATCTCGATGATCTCTGTGATCTCGGAGTTGTTGGCGGCGTTGGAGATTCGCGGCGGCTTGGTCGTTGCGGCGTTGGAGGGCGAGTTGTTCGCGTTGGGCGCGGGTGAGGAAGACGGGTTTCGGGATGGTGGCGGTGGGATCCATTGGGGGAATGGATGGAGAATGAAGAAGAGAGGGTCGAGGGTTTGGGGGAAATGACAGTTTGTGAGAGGGAAATTGCCCCTCCCCCCTTTTTTCTCTCATTTTTCAAATTACTTTTCGTTATATAATATTTAAAATTGATTATAATATTTATATTCAAAATAAGAAAGGGTATAATGAGAATTTGGAAGAAAAAGAGAGGGGGGGGGGGGGGTGATTACTTTCGGACTTTCTTGCTGGATTGGCTTCTTGACTTAGAGCTTTCACGTGGCAATCGAGCTGCCATTGATGGAGAAAATTCTGCTATAAAGAGGGAGTTGGCAGAGGTAGAATCGGCATCTGTCTCGCCTGCTGGAAATTGACTTGGCTATTGAAATCAGCAGCAGATCTTATCAAATCAACATGTTGAAGAATCCGTTCTTGGAAGAATTAGCACTACTGCCCTCGTGAGAGGAAGGTGGAAGACAATTTTTCGCCCTGAAGGATGTAACACTTTGATATTTGGAATATTATTATTTTTCGTCTCAAAATTATTACATCATTTTGTTAAAATGATCAATCCTAAATTATTTATAATGTTTTTATATTTAAAAAATATTGTGTGGTTAGAAATTAAAAAAATTGAAGAGAGAAAAATTATGTGGTTGACAATTAGAGTTGAAAAAGAAAAAACATAAATCTAAATTTACGTACATAAATTGAATGCTATAATTATATTGGGACGTAGAGAGTAATATATTTTTTTTGTTAGGACTGTAAATGAGTCGAATCGGTTCGCAAATCTGTTTGACTCGACTCGATAAAAGTTCGACTAGACTATCGTTTATTAAGTTTGTGGGTCAAACTTGAGATTAATTTTAGACTCGTGAAATTAAATGAGGTAACCTTAACCCACTCAAGATTCGGCTTGATAGATTCACGAGCTGGCTCATTTATAAGCTCAAGAACTGGCTCGATTAAAGGTTTGTTTACGGCTCGCGTTTATATATGTGTATAATATTTAATTTCATAATTATATACATAATATAATTAATTTAATTTGTATAAAATTTATTTTTCATAAAATTTTTAGGTTGTGATTTTGATAATAAATTTTTTTGTTTAAATTTCAATGATATTGTAATTTGTTCATAACATGCTCGACTCGACTCAAGCTCGATTCGACTCGATTAGATTCAAATGAATAAATGAGTCGAGCCCGAGCCGTATTATTTATGAAACAAGTTTGATAGACTCGACTCAATTACGCTCGAGTCAAGCTCGAGTCAAACTTGAGCCTACTATTTACCTAAACGACCCGAACCTAAACCATGTCTGATTCGGTTAGGTATGTTGGGAATGTTCGAATAAGAAAATATGACGTATAATATGGGACAAAAGGAGTATGATTTTGCATATTTATATACTTCATCCGTCCCATAATTCTTACAACATTTAGTATTTTGGATCGTCCCATAAATTTTATAACACTTATTTTATTTTCTTATTTAAAAATAATTTATATTAAAATAATCACAATATCCCAATATGGTCCACTACCTCCTTCCTCATTCTCTTTCATCCTTTTCATCAAACCAATCATCATCATAAAAAATCACAATATACTAATAAAAATATATCAAATTCAACACACATATAAAATATCAATTCGGATCAAACCGTTACAGGATATATGGGACGAAAGGAGTATATAATAGATTATGATTAATTGAAAGTATGATATTAAATGATTTTATACATTTATAAATTATGATAGAATTGAAATTATGATATTGAATAGATGATTATATAAAAACATAGCTTCAATGATTAAACCAATATCATATATTCCCTCCATCGTAGATAAATTACGATATGTTGACTTGTCATGATTATTAATAAATCCATCGATTTTATGATGTTTTATTTTTATACCCTTGTGAGTGGATGGAAGAAATTATGAGTGGGTAAAAAGAGAAAAAATAATGAGAGAGAAGATTATGTGATATAAAGTAAGGGTGGTTTGGGTTTTTTGACATTTTAAAGTTGCCTAATATGAAAATGTTATAATTTATGTGGAATATCTATTTTTAATAATGTGTCGTAATTTATATAAAACGGAGGGAATATATCACTAAATCAACCATATTTTATGCATATACATCACATCTTATACTCCATATGATGATTTCATGCACTTGCTCCCTGATATACATAAATTTCTCAATATCCAACAAGATCGAAAGGGAGTTAAGAAAAATCAGTCCCATAATCAATGAATGAAATGAATCAATTGCAACAAATCCAATGATCTTGTCTCGACAACGTACAACGATTATCACAACGCCGTTGCAATGAATCAAACGATCCTCTGCAACATGATCACAATCACCAGTCTCTAATCGCGTGTAGATCAACAAAATGAAATAGATCCAAACCTAACTGAAAGAGGAGAACGAAAACAAATCAGAGAAACTGTAATGTTCACCCTCCTTTTTTATGGTGGCTATATAGAGGAATTTGTAGAAAAATTATAAGAGTTTGAACACCATGAAATCCGCTATAGAAAACAAATTTATGTCGAGCCATGTTCATTGGTTTGAACTTTTTTACAGGCATCGAGGGAGTGAAAACAACCTTTTTTCCAACTTTGAAAATTCATCCAACGTGTCTCAACATCGTATAATAGTTTTGTTTCATGTCATAGATCATAAATATGCTGAAAATCTAGCTTATAGTTTATAAACTCACATCTGTAACACCTCGTTGTTGGGATTAAGGACGAAGAGTTGGCGGAGAATGAACAAACTTGTACAGCACAATAAGTCGAAGAGTCGATTTTCGTAGCAGAACCAGTTCGTCAACAAGAATCGTCTCTCCGAACAGAACCTTCAACACCAAAGATCGAAACAAACAAGACCAAGAAATAATAACACCAACCATTACCAAGCACGAATATGCAGTAGAATATCAAGAAAATAAAAAAACACCACGAATATGTCACGATCAAGATTACACTATCACAAAAAATAATGTTTGATAATACAAAAAAACACCTAATAGAGAAAGAATCAAATCGAAGGGAATAAAATCACAAATCACCTTCTTGCTATTCTTCTCCTACTCGTGTCTCCCTCTCATTTTTCTTGGTCGTCAAAACCCTCGATGAAAAATTACATCAAAATCTAGACCACATCCAAGCATATATATAGCCTTCTCCCTAAGATTTAGTTTACAAAGATTAACTAAATCTTCCAATAAAGATATAAAGATTTTTCTAAATAATATATTAAATAATCTGACACAATCAAAGAAAATTTAATATTTTTCAAGACAAAAATCTTTCATATCTTTTTGTTAGGAAAGAATATATCTTCTCATATCTTGGATGGATCATCAATACTCGTCTTCAACCAAATTTCATCACCGCTCCTTAAATGTCCCTCCTGGAAAAAAAAAAAAAAAAAAAAAACAGAAACATAACAAAACATGCAATAAAGTAAAACTGACCTAAAAAGATATAAAGGTGGAGGTATAATGTTGATGTTTTGTCTCAAGAGTGGACGCGGCAAGGACGCACAGGCCGTGCGATAATGTCTGGGATGAGCACTAGCTGTGCAAGATGCTTGCCAGGCAATTTCTTATACACTCGACGCACAGCCTGGGTGAGGCCGTAAGAGGCGGGACACGGCCATACACGGCATGACGATATTATCTCCGCATCAAATCTTATGATTTTTAGTTGAAACCTATAAATACTCCTATGTAATTAGGATTTTCGATAACATGAGATAGAGAACAAAAGCGAGAGACTTTCTAAGATTGTCATAAAGATTGTGAGAGCTTTTCTCTAGGATTTGAGCAAACACAAGAGAGATTGAGTGAGTTGAAAGAGACGATCATTGTAATTGTGTGATTCGATTAGTGAATTATTTTTTGTGGGGTTTTTTTTATCCTAGCGATCGGGTTTTTCCCACGTTAAATCTTACGTGTTGTTGTTTAGTTTCTTGTTCGTGTTGATCGTTGCTTGATTGTGGTATTCGAATTCATCGGATTCTCAGGTTGAATTTGTAACAAGTGATATAAGAGTTCCAGGTTGCATCACGTAAGGAAAGTTTGAATTTTTGAAGGGAAAGATTGCATCTTTGCAATAAAGATCGGATCTTTGGTAAAGATTGAAGGATTCAAAGTTGGTGTGTTGCGCGGACAAGAAGATAGTGAATACATTGAAGTTCGAGATCGAACCGTTTGATAGGAAAACGAACTTCAGTATGTGACAAAGTATGATCAAGGATATTTTATTCCAGCAGGGACTATCGAAAAGTCCATTGACATGAAGGAGAAAGATTGGGAAGAGATGGAGGAGAAGGCGACAACTACCATTCTCTTGAGACTCGCGTCAAAGGTGAAATATCAGGTTCTGATGGAAACTTCTCCCAAGGTATTGTGGGAGAAACTGGAGTCGATCTATATGCCCAAATCGTTTGTCACATAAGCTCTTCTTAAAGATAGATCTGTTTGATCTGAAGATGAAGGAAGGTATGGATTTGAACGATCACTTGTCTGAATTTAATAGGTTGGTGACTCAATTGGCCGGTTTAGAAGTGAAGGTAAATCTAGAGATCAAGTATTGATCTTATTGAAGTCACTTCCTACTTCCTATTCTGCTCTCAAGACCGCCTTACTTGTTGGGAGAGACAATTTGAAAGTTGAAGATGTGATTTCCGCGATACTTGATGCGAGTAAGTTGAATCCGATTCCGTCAACGATGGAGAAGGCTTAGTAGTGAGGCCTAAGTGCTAGAGGAGGATGAAAGACAAAACTCAAGTGGAGTGGTATAAGTGTCATGAGTTGGGGCGCTATGAAATGGAGTATCCGAAAAGCAAGAATAGAGGGAGATAGTCAAGTTCTACGAATGTGACAGAAGGGAACCACGACAATGAAGATAAAGAGCACTCTCAGATGCATCGGATCTCTAGACAGATTCTACGATAGAAAAAGGTATCGATTTTGATTGATTTGTTGATTCAATATGTTCTTTCCATGTTTGTAGGAGTTGAAATCTTTTTCACAAGTTTGTATCCAGTATTGAAGGTGTACGGATGGGTAATTGTGAGATAGGTAAAGTCCTTGGAATAGGTTCAGTCAAGATCAAAATGTTTGATGGGATTGTTCGTATCTTGGGAGGTGTCAGATTTGTTCTTAGTATGAGGAAAAATCTGATCTCAATCGATCATACAGATTCTAAGTGTTACGCCCCGAATTTTCCTGATATTTTCATAGGAATCCACGTGGCATTACTGCCGCGGGGGGCCACTGCTCTAGCCAAGCATACTCATCACAACTTGGCTTAGTCATAAGAATTAAGATAAGTTCACTTGTACATCATTAGTTTAGAAAATTTTAATGCACTGAATCATAACTCAGAATATCACCTTCATAGCGGAATTTACATCTCTTTCTAAGATGAGAATACCTTTCACACATAAGTTACATCAAATCTTAAGTCACACTTCACCTCCAAGTCTTGCTCCTATAAAAAAGAGAAGAAAAAAAAAAACACTAAAAAATAGTTGCCGTGAGTTATAAGAGCTCAATAACGTGTCGCTTCCCTTCCTAGGGGATTACACAAGAGAAGAAAGTAAGAAAAGAAAAGAAGCATGATCACTTGGATCCTCTTTTTCAGTACTCTGGAATCAACACATCAGTCAAACAAAGCTGATTAAACGCATAGATCATCTATTCCAGTATATTAGAATAACCACATTATTCATACAACACAGAATCACCAAGCAAGTATCGAACCAAACAACACCACCGTATCAAACATACTTCTGCCTCTCCAACCTAGTCATTTATACATTAATGTATATTTCATCTCGTAAATTTTTCAAATATATTATTGGGAACATACTAAACTCAGAGTGTCCCATTACTACTGTCATACCCTTTATGGTATGACAGTCAAGACCTGCATATTAAACTAACTGAGACAAAGATACTGTGACACGACAGGTCCCTAGTTCAAGTCTCACGCATTACTGCACTCAGCAGTTCACTCAAGGCTCTGTTACACTTACCATCATATCAATCATACAGAGACGATAGACAACAGATACCCTCAATGTTATAATTGTGCCCTTGACGAGACTTATTCAATTTCATAAGTAAGCTCTCTTCAGCTTTAGCAAAAGGGACATCCGTGAAAGGGGATCAGCCAAACCGGAGCCTAGGATCTCATGTAGTGAGATACCCTCATACCAAAACGACCTCACAGAGTCGATGAAAGAATGTTATCACCAAGTCACTGTATAACACAAACAACAAACACAACGCTTTTTTGTGTTTTATACCACGGAGTTATCTCACTAATTAATGGATTTACACTCATTTTATATTTTTATCCTCATTATACCAGAAAACAAGGCATAGCATATACCATGCAACAATATTCCACAACACTCAGTATTTAACATAGAGCACACAGTAGTTGCAATCAGTATTTTACGTCAGCTATATTTAGTGACTACGTCCAAAGATTTCAATGCATATTATTATACTCATGGTATAATAATATGCATCGCACACACAATAAATCTAAATATTACCTTTTACCACAATTCTTCACATGTATATTTTCGTCATAGCTTTGACAAATAAATTTTATAACCCCATGAAATAAATTATGTCGTTCAATAATATACTATTTTTTTAATTGACGAGGCAATTATATGTCGAAAAATTTTTAGGGTATCACACCAAGTGTTGTATCATGTCTGTGAAGAATAGAGTGATGAAGATATGAAGAGGTATCATGGTCTTGACGAAGGCTAAGAAGATTGACAACCAGTTTAGGTTGTTTGAGAACGCGAATGTGATAGACGCGATTGTGGAGACAATGCTTCTAGGACAGTCCTACGAAAATCTAAACGAAAGCCAATGTTGGAGTGTCAAGATGTCGAGGGTTGGATCAGGTGACAAGGCCTCAGGGGGTTCGCGTATAGATGCTGAAGTTTTATTTACTTATCGGGAGGCTATCGGATTTGGTGGAGTCAAGGTTGCGGAGTTTAGATTACGTGTGAGGCGTAAAGCACGAGAGCTGCTTACTGCAAAGGGCTTGGGTAGCACGAGAGGTACAAGTGTCAAAGATAAGGGGATGACAGAGAGGACTGAGGGTGGTAGAGCATCATTTAGGATGACTGGTCGGTACAGGTGGATGCCTAGGGTGGAAGCAAAGGTGGTGAGCCTCGCCTTTTAAGTCTCAGGTTCTCAATAATGAAGAATGTGACGCAGCTCCCCTACCAGATGAAACGGGGTGTAGGGTCATGCCCGAGAGGAAGACAAGATGGTTAATTCAATCTGAGTGTTTCGAAAGCTCAAACAGGCATACGAGTTCTCTTTGACAAAGATGGAGAGTGTTGAAGTTTTGTCTTAAGAGTGGACGCAGCAAGGAGGCACGGGCCGTGCGATAGTGCTTGAGATGGGCACGAGACATGCAAGTTGCTTGCCAGGCAATTTCTTGTATTCTCGATGCAATGTGCAAGGTAGGACATAACCGTGCACGTCATGGCAAGATTATCTCCACGTCAAATCTTTTGTTTTTTAGTTGAGACTTATAAATACTACTATGTAATTAGGGTTTTCAATGACATGCGATAGAGAACGAAAGCGAGAGACTTTCTATGGTTGTCATAAAAATTATGAGAGACTTTCTCTAGGATTTGAGAAAAACACAAGAGAGATTGAGTGAATTGAGAGAAACAATTGTTGTAATCATGTGATTCGATTAGTGCATTGTTTCTTATGGGGTGTTTTCTCCTGACGATTGGGTTTTTTCCACGTTAAATCTTGTGTATTGTTGCTTTGTTTCGTGTTCGTGTTGATCATTACTTGATTGTGGTATTCGGATTCTCGGGTTGAATTTGTAACATATAAGCTATAAAGAAATCATGTATAAACGTATGTTCACAATTCCTAATTACTTCCATCAAAACATCCGCTCATGTCTCCTCTTTTATCTCTACCCAAAACAATCAATGCCTCTGTTTTCTCCTTCTCCTTTCATATTCCCTTCAGCAACCATTTTGTTTTCCATCAGGCATCAAGATCATTATCATCCTCGACCACTATCAACATAATTATCCTCATCATTGTGAAGAACAATCTCCTTGCAACACGTTGAATAACCATGAACAATGTTTATGAAGGAACGAAGATGATTCGTTTCAATGGTCGACTTAGTCTATGTTAAAGCATGAGGGTATTGATTGCATTTGTGGTGTCGATGGCATGGTGATGGTTTTTATTAAGATGGCCGCGAGAAAGTTGGAACAATTTCAATGCACTGTTTCAATTCATAAAGCGCACTATATTCAAACAGTGCGTATAACGTCCCTAGTTTTTCGATCTTTTTCTAGACAATCCACGTAGTATTACTGCCGTCAGGATCCTATAAATCCTAACCAGGCAATTCAACTTAACCGGATTTAGAATGAGTACTAAATAAAATTACACGTAAAGCATCATCATACTAAATCCACAAGTTTACTTAAATATTATACAGATACGCGGCGGAATCTTAAAATACTGTCTCAAACG
>JAOVYX010016293.1:0-25148 GCA_035668315.1 Drosera spatulata | reverse complement strand
CTTCTAGAAGAAGCTATGGATTTACATGTTTAGCCAAGATCACAGTGTTAACAAGAGGGTATCTGTGGTCTGTCATGCATGTTAATTGTATGACAGATTTTATTGTGGTTTCATAACAGATTGTTTTCTCTTTCTTTCCTTTTTGTGTTTCCCCTGAAGAGGGGGCCGGTACGTTACTGAGCTCGTATAGCTCACGGCGTTACTTTTCCCTTGTCTCTCTATTTTCTTACTTTTTAGGTGCAAGAAATTAAGAGGGATATTGATTAAGATCTGCTTTATAATGTAATATTGATATTTGGGACTTAATTTCTCAGTTTCTGTAGTCAAATGTGTAACAAATAAGTGCACTTATGGACTTAAATTCCTGATGCTTAAAATATATAATTATTTAAATTTCATTCTGTGCTAAGTTAAGTTAAATTGCCTGACTAAGGTTGGTATCAGAGGTTGGGTTTAGAATAAAAAGAAAATATTTAGGGTTCATATTTTAAAATATGTGGTAGATAAGTGTACTTGGGATTTTATATCATAATACTTTTAGTTTTCAATCTAGTATCTATGTTTGGTCACCTTACTAAAATAAAAAGTATTTTGTGTAGGATGGTGTCGACAAGGAGTCAAGGACTAAACCCTAAGCGCATCTCGAGGAGAGTTCGTAGGATAGGGCGTCAGACTCTTATGGAGGATCATCTCCACAAGCTTAAAAAGATCATTCGGGAACTCAAAAGGATAGACGATGATATAGGCCATCCCATATATCAAGTAGAGGCTATTTTCTACTTGTTGTCCAAATGGATCGACGAGTGCTTTTGGGATCGTCACTATCCAGAGCTGTTACTTGGTGGGGAACCGAATAAGAAGTATTTTGTGAATGAAAAATGGGTCATATACTTTGACATTGTTGCTAATAAGGTTATTGAGGTTCTTGCCTCGTGATAAAGAACGAGACTTAAGGGGTATGTAATAATGTGTGTGCATTTCTGTGTGAATCTTTTGAACCATGTAATAATATGTGTTTCAATTTCGCTCGAACTCTATTTTCTTTTGTAACTGCTTTGTGTGAATGCTTATGACATTGGTTTCATCATTAATGTTTCATTATGCGTTGTGTGTAATCTAATGTAAAGATTATTCTTAGTTTAAGGATGGATGTTTAATGTAGAACCCGAACTTTATTAGCACATAGAAGTTGAATTAATGCAATGACAACAAAAACAAATTGAAATGGCATCTTCTTTGTGCAAATGTCTAACGTATAGGACAATGGCTCATACTGTGAACGCAACCACTCAATCCGACGGCTCATCAAAGTCACACCACCCCTCGGTGGCTTGTGCGCAAGCCCAGAACCCTGCGGTGCAAGAAAGAATCAGCATCTCTTCTGCCGGGAATCAACCCCCGGTACAGCCACTAGTTGATCCTATGGTGGTGATGATGTAGGAACTCCTCAGGCTAAGGAGAGGAGCAGCAGAACCTGCTGAGCCCGACAGGGCAAGGTACTTCCGCCAGTTCCACGCACACCGTCCAAACCGGTATATCGGAGGTGACGATCCAACTGTTCTTGAGAATTGGATCGGCGACCTCGAGAAGTTTTTCGACCTCATCACCTGCCCATAGAATACGAAGGCTCTACACTACCTCGAGGAGGATGCTAACAACTGGTGGAGCACGGTCGCGGAGCGTTTAGAACTTCCTACCTTTGGCTGGGAGGAGTTCAAAGAGCTGATCCGCGGCAAGGTCTATCCAGATTCCTTGAGGGACAAAATGCGGGATGACTTGACATTCCTGATTCAAGGAAACGGAAGCGTTGCTGAGTATGATTCAAGGTTTACAACACTGCTGCGGTTTGTGCCTTCGTTCTACAGTACGGAGGTCGAGAAGAAGAGGAAGTGTTTGAAGGATCTCAACTGGAGGCTCAAAAATAGTCTGATGAGTCATACGTTTGTATCTTATCAGCAAATGTATGACAAGATTATGAACTTGGAGTGGTCTTACAATGAGAAGGATTCAGTTTTCGCAGAAAAGAAGCGCAAGCTGTAGGACGCCAAGGCAGGCGGATTTCGACACCCTGGTGCACCCCAGAAGACCTACCAGGGCGGACCTTCAGCCAGCTCAGTGAGCGTGGCACAGGGAGCGGGAAACCAGTCGGGACGCATCACCAACGCACAGTATGGACAGCGAAGCGGTCAAGGGCAAACCCAGAGGGGGGGACCCAGTAACCGGAACTAGTCTATGGCTGAGGTGGTCTACTACAACTGTGGCAAGATAGGACATGTTTCCCAATAATGCCAAGCTGATCCGGTAACCTGCATTACTTGCGGGAGGAAGGGTCACAGAAGCCAGTTTTGCTTCCAAGGAGGCAACAGGGCTATGAACGCAGCGAAGGGGCCTACAGCCACAGGTCAGTCTAGAGTGCAAGCGTCGAGACCAGGTGAGAACCAACCCAAACCCCACCAGGAAGGGTGTATTCAATGAATCTTCAGGAGGCGCAGCAAGACGGAGCTGCAGTGACCGATAACCTTCAACTTCTCTTCCGTTCTGCTTGTGTACTCTTTTATACTGGTGCAACTCAATCCTTTGTTGCCAAGTCATTCCTTGAGAAGCACGGCATTGGGACGAAACCCATGTCTAACGTGCTATACATCGGGTTGTCTACAGGAGATGTTGTGGGATGCAGACAAGTAGTGTCTTATGCTTCAGTTGAGATAGGGGGTGAAAAGTTTCCCATAGATCTTATAGTGTTTGATTTGCGGGACTTTGATGCAATTCTGGGGATGTCATGGCTAGAGAGATATAGGGCTACCATAGATTGTGACAAGAAGCTAGTTCAAGTCACTAGTCCTGGGGGTGGAAAGTTTGTCTGCCACGGGGAAGGATCGAAACCTGAAGTGACAATCGTATCTGCTTGGACGACGAGCAAACTTCTGAGGAAGGGCTGCCAGGGGTACTTGTGTCACATAGAGGTCCCTACCGTGGAAGAGAAAAGGGTGTCAGAAATCCCAGTTGTGTGTGAGTACCCTGACATCTTTCCAGATGAAATTTCGGGAATGCCACCCAGTAGAGAAGTTGATTTCTCTATTGAACTAATACCAGATGTAAACCCTATATCCAAGACACCTTACCGTATGGCACCGGCAGAGTTGAAGGAATTAAAGACTCAGTTGGAGGATTTTCTTGAGAAGGCGTACATCCGACCAAGTGTCTCACCTTGAGGCACACCTGGGCTCTTTGTCAAGAAGAAAGACGAGAGCATGAGGTTGTGCATAGATTACCAGGAGTTGAACAAAATCACCATCAAAAATCGGTATCCACTGTCACGTATTGATGATCTCTTTGATCAGTTACAAGGGGAAAAGGTTTACTCCAAGATAGACCTACGCTCTGGATATCATCAACTATGTATCAAATTCACAGACATTTCAAAACAGCTTACCGAACGCGGTATGGTCATTATGAGTTCGTTGTCATGGCTTTCGGACTGACTAATGCGCCTGCTCTGTTCATGAATTTGATGAATAGGGTCTTTAAACCCTATATTGATTAGTTCATTGTCGTCTTCATTGATGATATCTTAATCTACTCCAAAACTCCACAAGATCACAAGAATCACCTTCGAACTGCCCTGCAAACCCTTAGAGAAAACCAGTTTTATGGGAAACTCAAGAAGTGCGAGTTTTGACTGGAAGAAGCTGCCTTCTTGGGATATGTGATCTCGAGAGAAGGTATCGAGATCGATCCAAAAAAGGTCGAAGTAGTGTTGGAGTGGGATAGGCCTACAAGTATGAGATCAGAAGTTTTCTGGGGTTGGCAGGTTACTACCGTCGGTTTATGGACGATTTCACAAAGATAGCCATGCCTTTGACTTGTCTTACGAGGAATAATACGAAGTTTGTTTGGTCGGAGAGCTGTGAGAAGGCGTTTCAAGAACTGAAGAGACGTCTTACCTCAACTCCGGTGCCTACACTTCCCTCCGGAGAAGAAGGGTTCTGTGTGTACAGCGATGCATCCAAGCAAAGGACTTGGGTGTATGCTGATGCAACACGGAAAGGTGATAGCTTATGCATCGAGGCAATTGAAATCATACGAGCTAAATTACCCGACGTATGATTTGGAGTTAGCCGTGGTGGTGTTTGCAATTAAGATTTGAAGGCATTATCTCTATGGTGTGTCTTGTAAAATCTTCACTGACCACAAGAACCTGAAATACATCTTCACTCAGAAAGAGTTGAACATGAGGCAACGAAAATGGCTGGAGTGGCTGAAAGATTATGATGTAGATATTCAGTATCATCCAGAAAAGTCGAATGTGGTGGCCGATGCTCTAAGCAGAAATGTTCGGGTACGGAAGGAAACTTGCATATGATGGGAATTACCTAGGATGTGCTAGTTGATGACTTTCGTAAGATAGAGATCGGGGTTCTTGTTGGGATAGCAACTGGAAGACTCTCTGAAATGCAAGTGTACTTAAACCTCCACGAGGAGATAGCTCAAGCACAATTGACTGATGTTGCATTTCAAAAACTGAGGGAAGAAGCTCAGAAGGGAACAGCAGCGGGGTTTGTGATTCATGAAGACGGATCACTGCGATTCCATAATCGAATTTGTGTACCCAATGATGAGGTGTTAAAAACGAAGATTCTGGAGGAGGCTCACCAAAGCCTTTATTCCGTTTATCCAGGGGGTACTAAGATGTACCAGGATCTGCGGAAGTGTTATTGGTGGAGCAATATGAAGCGGAAGATTGCTGATTTTGTCAGCAACTGTCTGGTCTGTCAGCAAGTGAAGATTGAACATCAACAACCGGGTGGATTACTCCAACCGCTGGAGATACCGATAAGGAAGTGGGATGCGATATCTATGGACTTCGTGGTTGGTCTTCCTAGCACGGTTGGAGGGCTGAACTCCATCTGGGTGGTCGTGGATCGCCTGACAAAGTCCGCACATTTTCTACCAGTCAAGAACACATGAAGTGTTGAACCACTGGCTCAGGAGTATATAAGGACCATTGTGCGACTTCATGGAGTTCCTAGCACAATAGTGTCTAACAGGGACACGAGGTTTCAATCTCGGTTCTAACAGAGTCTGCAAGAAGCTCTTAGTACGCGGTTGAACTTCAGTACTGCCTTTCACCCAACAACTGATGGTCAAACGGAACGTACAATACAGACTTTGAATGATATGCTGCGAGCGTGTGCTCTCGATTTTCAAGGCTCTTGGGATCACCATTTGCCGTTGGTTGAGTTTACATGCAACAACAGCTACCATTCCAGCATCGGTATGGCACCATTTGAAGCATTATACGGCCGAAAGTGTAGAGCACCGGTGTATTGGAATGACATTCAAGTTGTGGTTCAATTAGGACCAGAAATGATTCAAGAACTAGCTGACAAAGTGAAGCTGATTCAAGGGAGAATGAAAACGGCTCAAGATCGACAAAAGAGCTATGCCGATGTAAGGCACAGACCTTTGGAATTTGAGGTCGGTAATCATGTTTTTCTGAAAATATCACCAACCAAAGGCGTTATGCGTTTCGACAGGAAGGAAAAGCTCAGTCGTCGGTACATTGGGCCATTTGAAATTCTTGAAAGGGTTTGCCAACTGATCTGTCTACTGTGCGTAATGTGTTCCATGTGTCGATGCTTCACAAATATGTACTGATACCACCTGTCACGGGCTTTTTCTCTAGCTCGTGCGGCACTTAGCAATCTTCGCCTCGAGGATGCTAAGTCAGCCTTATTCTCACACTCTCTCAAGTGTTTGTGGAACTTGACAAGGAAAGCTTGGAAGACTCTTTGCTTGAAAGCTTTGTGAACTTCTTGAATGCTTGTATTGCTTGGAAGATTTCGTGATGCTTACAAATGAGGAGGGCAAGCCTATTTATAGGCCTTGCCAAGAGGATTCTAGAGATTTCTACTCATCTCTAAACAATGCCTACACTTTCCTAGAAAACTCTAGAAAACCCTAGGGAAGCCTAGTATTTACATGATAGTTCTAGTCTTACGACCTGAGCCATATCATCCAGTAGGATCCCATGCAATTGACTGAGAGGATGACATACGAGGAACGTCCTCAAGAAATCCTTGATCGTCGCTTCAAGGTATTGAAGAATAAAACAATAGCACTGGTGAAAGTTCTCTGGGTAAATAATGTGACTTTAGAGGCAACCTGGGAAGTCGAAGAAATGATGCGGAAGCATTACCCATATTTGTTTAACTCATAAAGCACTTGACTCATGTTTCGGGGACGAAACATCCTAAGGTGTGGAGGATGTAAAGCCCCATAAAATTAAGATCAAATAAATATAAAAATTATGATCTAATAATAGTTTGTAAATTAATAAACGTAACAAAATATGCGTTACTTCGTTTATAATAAACTAAAAGTGAGAAACAAATCTCGTTTAAAAGTCTTGAGACGTAACATACGCTCATAATTTTAAAACTCGTAACGAAGTTGGAATAACTTTTTATCATGAAAAAATGTGAAAAATTATACGTTAAATAACAACGTAATTTTTCGAGCGAGACGGTAATTTGGATTGGTGGATATGTGAGGTATGTGGTTAATTAATCCTGCGATTAAACGAATCAGGGATGTTTTATATTAAATTAATCTTTCTCCCACTACACCTACCATCTTCTTTTCTCCACCACTCCACTAGTCTAGCCACCACGCAACACACCAACCGCACCCAACTCCACCAAAGATCTCCACTAGTGCAAAATCCCACTTTCAAGCAATTCCTCTCCTTCTTATGCTTTTCTTTCCCTCCCTTGCCGTGCCTCTTTGCAAACCAACAACCGGAACTGTGGAGCATCTTGGCAAGAAGGGAAAAACCAGCTTGGACAGCAAGGAAAACATGAGAGGAAGAAGGAAGACAGCGGCACAAGTACTTTCCGTTCAAAGAAGGAGTGGAACCGAGCTACCCATACCAAGTCAAACCGAGCTCAAAACCGTTTTAACAAGAGGGTGAGCGCTGCGACTCTCCTACCTTAGTGTCATACACTCCATTTGTAGCTAATAACGAAAGAAACGGTAAGGAAAACAAGCCACGGATGGTTGACATGCGTTTATGAGCTAAAAGACGAGTTTTGCTCGTGAGACCTTGAAACCTAAACTTTTACGTATCAAACAAGCCCAAAACTGAACAAACATGACAAGAACTAAATAAATGTTATTTTTATGAAGTTTTAGATCATTTGAGATTGAATGGAATGGGTAAAACGTGAAAAATTAGCAAACTAGCCATACCAGTTTCTGGACAGCTTTGATAACCAAGATTAGAACGCGTTTTGACCCTAGTTAGAGCCTGATTCAGAAATGAGTCATGAAACAAAGTTGTAGAGGACTTCCTGAAGTTTCCAATGAATCAAGAATCACCCAATTTGGTACGTTCGAATTCAGGCCAGAAAATCTGGAAAAAACCATTGAAGCTTCGGGGCATTTTCACTACCAGCCCAAAAACGTGTTTTTCGATGTATTTATGTGTCATATCAACCCGTATGCCCCCTATGACTATTAAAATATAATATTTGGATAAGAAAATGTGATAAAATATATGGATAATTATACGCAGAGCAAAAAATGTTTAGTTTGAATAGAATACGTAATAGTTTGTGTATTTGCAAAACATACGTGAATTACAAAATTATAGTCAAGCATACGAAGACGTATGTAATATCGTAATGTACGTATTTGAAAACCTATAACGTATATAAATACGAATAAAATAATAATAATAATAATAATAATAATAAATAAAAATATTAAGTTTGAATTAAAATACGTAATAACTTACGTATTCGTACAAAATACATAAAAATGTGGAAATAACGGAATATACATACAAAATACATAATAACGTACGGATCGTATTTGTACTAATACAGGAACAGGAAACATGATTTGATTTCACGAGTTAAAGTAAACAAAACAAGAACCTGTCAACAAGGTAACGTTTAGATTCCTGATTTGGATGGCGATACATGTTAATATACTAGTTGTATACTAACGCGTGATAGGTAGTTTTACCCTGTACGCTGTGTTATGCTGTACTGTGTTATGTTTGCATTTCTGTGTAATTGTATGATTGTATGGTAACACTTGTAGCTTATCGCACTTCATGGTAACCTAACCCTGATAGTTCTAATGCTAGGATTTGGGTAGGTTTGTCTTTGTTAACCCCGTACGTTATATGAATGAGATAAAGACAAGTACTAGGTTTATAAGGTTTGACATACGATAATGAACAAAAGGTTAGGGTTAATACAAGTTAATCCTACAAATGATGTCATGTTAAAAACGAACATGCAAAATAGGAATGAATTCATGAGAGGTGAGGTTAAACTCTGAGTTTGTTAATCCTACTGAGTAGTTACACTGTTACTTGGAAAAGATGTCATGTTAAACTATACAGGGATGAATAGTTGCGACTAATCATCTTATACGCGTAGACAACCCTGTGAGGTTGTCAGGTTGTGGGATATCTTACTACAGGAGACCCTTAGGCGTCGTTATAGGTTGATCCCCTGTTTTAAGGGACCCCTGACTTTAAGCTTCTAGAAGAAGCTATGGATTTACATGTTTAGCCAAGGTCACAGTGTTAACAAGAGGGTATCTGTGGTCTATCATGTATGTTAATTATATGACAGATTTTATTGTGATTTCAGGACAGAT
This sequence comes from Drosera spatulata, assembly GCA_035668315.1. Lineage (NCBI taxonomy): Eukaryota > Viridiplantae > Streptophyta > Magnoliopsida > Caryophyllales > Droseraceae > Drosera > Drosera spatulata. Next base: position 16,472 of record JAOVYX010016293.1, on the reverse strand, counting down.
TGTTCTCTCTTTCTTTCCTTTTTGTGCTTCCTCCGAAGAGGGGGTCAGTATGTTACTGAGCTCGTATAGCTCACGGCATTGCCTTTCTCTTGTCTCTCTATTTTCTTACTTTTTAGGTGTAAGAAATGAGAAGGGATATTGATTAAGATCTGCTTTATAATGTAATATTGATATGTGGGACTTAATTTCTCAGTTTCTATTATCAAATGTGTAACAAATAAGTACACTTGTGGACTTAGATTCCAGATGCCTAAAATATATAATTATTTAAATTTCATTCTGTGCTAAGTTAAATTAAATTGCCTGACTAAGGTTTGTGGGACCATAACGGCAGTAATGTCATGAGGGTTTTCAGAAAAAGACTTGAAAATGGGAACGTTACAAATATATCAACATAACTATTTTGGCAACCTATTATTATAAAAAAAATCAAATCGCTAAAGTACATCCCACTAATTCCTCCCTCAACTTCTACAATGAATTCCACTCACCCAAAAAGTATCGGATTTATATTAAAATTAACACAAATTCAACATACACATAAAACTTCGTGCATAATCAAACTATTTCGTTTAATTTGGGAAGAAGGGAGTTATAAAACTTTTAACTTATAGTATAAACAATGATACTTATAGCCTCGCGGCAGCTTGTTAGCTACAATGGTTGCAACCACGTTTTTCCCTTCCTAAATTAATATGTAAATAGTATACTCCCTCCGTCCACAAAGAATACAATATTTTGATCGGGCACGCGTGTCGATGTAAAGTTTGACACGCGTCAATGGCGATAAAACATAATTTTCTTATAAATTTGTCATTAAACATTAATGACTGTGTAAGTTACGTATTTCAACCTAATACATATTGCGGGACGATTAGACGTGATTTCATATGAAAACGAAACTCGTATTCATGCATATAGAACAGTGCAAAATACGTATATGTTGTATTCTTTGTGGGACGGAGGAAGTAATATTTAAACGGTGGTTTGATATCATTGTTTAAAATAAAAAAAATGTATTATATACTCTCTTCGACTCATAAAAAATACAATATTTTTTTAGAGCTTATGACATGTTGGATGCAAATCCCTTGTTGTACCTGTTGTATGGCAAGGGTACAACATAAAACACCCTTTTCTAAAAGAAAAAGAAAAGAAAAAAATATTTTAAAAATCGCAAAAAAAAAAAAAATAATACCCTATTATGAAAAAAAAATTTAAAAATTGAATAAAAAACCCTATAAAAAATAAACCGTTAAAAAAAACATACACGTACAAAAAAAAAAAACTAAACTGTTAAAATGCAATCAACCAAAACTGTTGGATCATAGATCCAGTAGTTACCAAGGCATATAGCACCCTTGTTGTACAACTTGTACAGCAGGCGATCCTCTTCCATGAAATATTAATCTCTTAAATCTTTATAAATTTCAAAAAAGTTTCTCAAATCTTCAGAATTCCAATCAAGTCCTTCAAATGTTGATGTATGGAGAGAATAGTCTATCCATTAAAAAACCGTTAAATCTAGGATGAATTTTCAAAAAATACAAAAATAGAAAAAATATCTAAAACATACAATACGGAAAAATAATTTCCGTCCACAAAAATTTCAGTTATCATACCTAAACTATCCAAACCCACGATCGAAACCATTCCACACAAGGGCGCACTATTGAAAACCATTTCAATTCCAATTTGAAACCCAAAACCAACTCAAATCGACGTTTGAATCCAAATCGAAAATCAAATTCAATTCAACTCAACAATCACATGAGGCACACTACTTCATTCAAACGAGCCGGAAAAAAAATTCCCTTTCAATACAATTTCAAATTACTGAACCCAAAACCACCCAAACCCACAATCTCACGATCAAAAACCCTTTAATCGATATGGAATTCTTGGAAATATGAGACTTACTAGCATGATCCGAAGAAATCAAGGATAAAACAAAGATCAACATCAAAACACAGGCACAAATTACATTGGCAAACTAAAAACAACACGTTTGTATTTGTTTACATCATAAAAATACCCAGACGCATTGTTTTCACAAAATAGGCATACTGTTTCATTCAAACGGTGCGCCACATTAATAAACAGTGCGCATGTTGTTTTTTTTTTTTTTTTTGAAAAAAAAATTATACAAATGCGTAAACAAAAATTTATAACACGATATCCATAAAATTAAAAAAAATATGAATTTTTATTAAAAAAAAGAAAATTGAACAAAGCAAATTCATTTTTGAAACAGTGCATCAAGTTAATTTTTTCAGAAAAATTGCTAAAAAACAAACCAACAAGGAAAACAAAATCGCAACATACAAAACCAACTCCATACTCTTTGAAATCAATTTCTTCAAGCAAATCACAAGATTGTACATTGATGATCATCGTTATCAAATGAATTAATATCTCTTTTATTATCTGAACTCCTTCTCGAACCATGTTGGAAGCCATCCAAGTTTCGACTTCTTCCAGCATAGTCAGCAACTATTCTTATGAACTTGCAAGATCAAACAGTCGCAGTATCCCACTCTTTCTCAATCAAAAACTCAAGTTCGATAATCGAATCAGAGCTCCGTTCTTGTTACTTTGATCGATGATTCGATTCCTGGATCGAGCGTCGGCAGAGAAGGAAGGGATAGGATCGAGGTCGGTGGTGGTGGTGCGATACGAAGATTGAAAAAATTTGGTGAGGAAGATGAGAGTTGTATGAAATGGAAAATATTTTACTGGGTTATAAGAAAGGAATTATTTTGTAAAACATGTATCTTAGAGGAATTTTCTGTAAAATCTAACCGAGTGTAACATTTTCAATGTAAAAAAAATAATATAAAAATCAACCCAAAACGAAGATTTTTAGCAAACATGCATAATGTTCAATTGAAAATCAAAATTATTTATTCATTAGGGGATATTTTTATTTAAATTTAATAGTTTTCTATATATATGGACCTTTTTGTCCATAAATAGATATTTATAGGACTTGATTAGAATTAAAAAATTCTACAGTCTGTTAAATTTAACAATTTTTTTAACGGATGGATTATTCTATTCATAAATCAATATTTGCTGGACTTGATTGGTATTATGAAAATTTGAAGGATTTTTTTTGAATTTGTAAAGATTTGAGGGATTAATATCTAAAAAATCTATTTTTTTATTTGAGTTATCCCGAAATACTTATAATCTTTCTTTTCTTTTTTAAACAAAATTTTAATCTAAAAAACATAAAATCAATCAGTTCATTATAGTGTACCAATTACCTCTCTAATTTGGGATGGAGGGAATATATAATTACACAAATCATTCAAATAACACACTAACGGGAAGACAAACGCCGTGACAGAACACTTTTGTCATTTAAAAAATTTAAATGTTCAATCAAGCAAAATACAAAATATCATCTTATGCTCAACTTTTAAAACATTAACTAATACATTAATTTATACTCAATTTTAAAATTTAAAATATGATTTAAGTTTATTATCAAAAGTAAAACAAATCGCATATCAAAAAATAAAAATTAAATAAAACAACCCATAACCATCATACATATACAAATTTATTACTCTCTTTATCCCATAGTTTTAACATCGTTTTATCAAATCGGGTTTTCCCATAGTATTTGCAATATTTTCGCATTTGGAAAAGTTTTATCATAAAAAAATATAAATCTATTCCTATTTTAGGTCATATCCTATTATCCTATTATCATTTTTATGATTTTATCCCTCGCCTCTCACTCTCTACTTTCACAAGGATAAGTTAGTAAAAAGATAAAAATTCAACCCACACTTCTAAATCTTTATGCTATGTCAATTTGTTGTAAGATATATGAGACAGAGTGAGTATGTGACAAATATAATTATCACTTATCTTTTATACAATTATTTTATTTTGAATATCTTATATTATGAGTATTATGATATGACATATGTATAAAATAGTAATATAGAGGTTGTGGAAGCCGACATTTGACAGATCTGATGTATATTAATAGGAGCTATCCTCTCATTAACAAATTTTGAAAGAAGTTCAATTAAAAGTTTCATTCAGATCTGCAAGACAGGGAATGCACTTCAAGAAGAAGCCGTTTGGGACCATCCTTGCTATGAACGCAAGAGCTTGGCTATGGCTGACCTGTTATGGGTCCAAATTGGAGATTGTCCTTGCAATATCTGCAACTTACCGAAAAGAAAAAGAAAAAAAAGAAAGAAAGGAGAGTAAATCTAATTTAACGTAAAATTTAAAAAAAAAATCTAAAGAAAAACATATATAAATGGAGATATCAGGAAATAGAAAAACCCTCAGACAGTTTTCATTTCTTAAATATTTTCTCATTGTCCCCGCCGTCAGAGGAGAGAAGCCGTTCATCATCTTCTTCAAATCCATCTCGTTTTCTCACGAAAATCCATCGATGTCATCGATAAGTAACCGTAATTTTGAGTCAATTCATCGTCTTTAATTTATTGGATTGAATTAGGGTTTAAAAACGATGAAATTTTAATTTTCTATGAAAATTGGTCTTGGTTATGGTGGTGCATGATGATGTTTGATAGAATGAGGAGGAGAGCCATGAATTGAGATTATATTACAAAATCAGATTTATATTGGGATGGTATAAAATTTATATAAAAATAATTACTTCAAATTTGGTTACAAAATTAGCATATATTGAAAATCGTGATGTCTATTTCATGGAAAATTTTACAGTTTGTCAATCGAATATGTATGCTTCTAGTTATAGACCGATTAGTATCAAGATGTCGATCTGACAAAACAAGACGTGTTAATATATTTGAGAAATTATCTAGAATTATTTAAAAATAACTAGAAAACGAACCTTATATCACTAGAAAGATAATTGAGTCTACTTTCTATGAAAATTTGAAGAATTAAATTTGGAATTTCATGTTAAAAGATATAAGCAAAAGAGTGAGAGAAGGTCAACCAGTCTCGATTGACTTGATGACGTGAGTTAGTTTAATTAACTAGGATTATTCAATAAGATTTAAATTATTAATTTTATATCTAATGAAACTTATGTATGCCTTTTTTATAATAAAATTAATGGTATGTGATTTGAAGTTAAGTGCATAAAGCTATGATATAAAACGTATATAAAGGTCAAGCTGTCCAACAGTTATGAACTCCTAATCTCAATCACCAATATCTATTAATCGAGAAAGGATCACGGGGTATGCTATATATTGTTGGAAAGATTAAGGAATCTGTTTCTTGAAAATATAAAGAAATTATAACTTTGATAATCCTACAAAAAGTTACAGTGATTTTTGTAACGATACGTAAACCTATCTTTTCTTGTAAATAAGAAGATGATAGTGATTATGGTTTTGTATAATATATTCAGGATAGTTGTTTGACTCGAGCCCTTTGGTTGCTGTTAGAACTTGTATTTCACGAACTTCAGGTGAGAATGTAGTACACTTCCCTTTCTTTGTAACCCTACTTGATAGCCCTTCTTTTTATACGACAGGCATACGTCGTATCTGCTTGATTAATTTGAAAGCAACATGTTGGTTTTGTAGTATCCCTTCTTGGTCGGTGAACCATGTCTTGTCAGTCTTTCTATGATATTGCTACTTTCTGATATTTTCTGATGTGAATATTTTTGTTCTCACATTGTTTTACCATGTTTGTCGAGAGTCGCCTTCTGGCTAAGGGTGACTTGCGACGTTTGTTGGTTGGGCTAAGTCCAGAGGTTACTCTGGCCTTCTAGGGAACAAAGCCGTTGGGTTTAACTCAAGAATGTCTAAACCGGTAGTATTTGCCATCCGGGATCAGCTTACAAGACTACGTACGTTGATGCCATTGTCGAGGTAGGTGTATGTTTGATCATGGATATCCATACTATTTGAGTTTTAGATGGCCTGGTTAGTTGTTGGAGCTGACATCCCCGTATTATTCGTGTCTGAGTTATTATTTTCTTATTTTTGTCTTATTAGAGAGTATGAATGACTGTTTACATCTTTTACCCGAGATGATTGTGCTTTTACTTTATTACATACTCCTTTTGAGAACCAACTAGCCTTTTATCGATTTGATCTACTAGCCACTCCCTTGCTTTGATTTGTATGCCATTTGTATCCAGTGTGCTAGATTCTCGCTCAGCTTCATCGTTGATGGTTTTACTCCCCTGTCCGTTCGATAGGTTAACAGGTTAGCTTGGACGTTGTGGGTGCTAGATAATGGATGTCATAGGACTGCATGCATTGTTTTCAAATTATTTTCATAATTATTTAATGCTTTTGCATTGGGATTTTTATTTCGATCTGTTTTAGACCATTTGTTTCTTTGTAACACTTTTGATGGTACGTTGGATTATTTATCTTTTGATATTTCAAGTTGTCTATCATTATTGTTGGAACGTTGATTTTATGGAATCTGTTTTATGGTATTTTGTTTAAGACTGATGTGGATTATTAGAGTATAATAATTCACGTGTCGGTCATGCCCCCTCGGGTTCGGGGTGTGACAGTCCTCTGACGGACTTTGAGGGTGAAGAATTTAGGTGTTTAATTTTAAGTTGGTGTTGTGAGGTGTTGCAAGGTGATGCACAATGTCGCGAGGAGTCTCTAGGTGATGCGAGGTGTTGCGAGGTGTTGCAAGGTGTTGCAAGGTGTTGCAGGGTGATATCGCAGTGTCGCGAGGAGTCTCTAGGTGATGCGAGGTGTTACAGGGTGATAGCGCGATGTTGTGAGGAGTCTCTAGGTCATGCAAGGTGGTGCAAGGTGTTATGAGGGGTATCTAGGTGATGTGAGGTGTTATGATATGTTACGAGTTGTTGGAGGAGTTGCGAGGTGTTTCGAGATGTCGTGAGGTGTTTTAAGGAGTTGTAACTATTGCGAGGAGCGGTAAGATGTTACGATGAGTGATGTTCGATAATTAAAGGAAAGAACCAATCTTCGAGTGTTTGATAGTAGAAAAAAACTCGAGTGTTTGATAATCGAAGGAAATATGGATGTTTGATAACCGAGAAAAATATAGACTTTGGCAACAATGGTGAAACTAAGATTGTTTATGGTTGTCTGATGCTAGGAGTGGCTTGCTTTTGGGGATGAAGGTCTGCCTTAGTTAAGGTCTTATGGGGTTTGATGTGGTGTTTTGTTTATTTCACCTTATTGTGTTTGAATGTTCGATGCTAATCCAGGATGGGGTGCGTTGTTGGCTGCATTACCATGGATTATATGCGATCCGATTTTGGATCTGTTTTGTTGTAACCTAATTACCGAAAATAAAAATAAAAAAGGAACTCTCCTTCGTAACCACTTTCCCCATTACTGACGAGCACCACTATAAAGGCTCTTAACCTCAACTTCGCAATTACCTCATTCCCATTTCTATTATGATTCTCTCACTTAATATATATCTTTAGTGCGTTGTTGCCTGCATTACCATGGATTATATGCGATCCGATTTTGGATTTGTTTTGTTGTAACCTAATTATCGAAAAAAAAAAAAAGCCTCCTTCGTAATCACTTTCCCATTATTGACGAGCACCACCATAAACGCTTTTAACCTCAACTTCGCAATTACCTCACATCCCACTTCTATTATGATTCTCTCACTTAATATATGCCTTTAGTTTTTTTATTAATATTGAAAAACATGTGGTATATGTAGTTTTTATATTATACAGTGCCCTTAACATACATATTCAGTGCTCTTTGAAATTTTACTATTTCTAAATTATAATTTAACATGGAAAATTACCTTTTGTGTCCTTAATACACATTCAGTGCTCAATCCCTTCTATTCAGCGTAAACCCTTAATACACATTCAGTGCTCATTCGCTTTTATTCAGTGCAAGTTATAGAAGTCTTTTGAACCAATGTGCTTTATTTCAAATAGATGGCTTGGGGCATTGTTTCATGGGATAAAAGCATTGAATGGTAATTTTTTGACACATCAATGCACGTCCTTCGAAGAACTAGCGTGTGCATGTCCGCGATCATCAGTATACTACAACAATCACCGCCGTTCTTTATCATCGTCATTTTCTTACTCGAAACAAACAATGCATATGTTTCTCGTTGTCGGTGCATATCGTGGTCGTTCTCGAAACAAATAGTGATCATATATGTAAATACTGTGCGTCAATTATCAAAGACGCACTATTTTAAATGGTTCGTCTTAAATCAACATCACCTCAATGGCGTTGTCGCCGCGATCATCAATGCAATCACCACCGCTAATCTGACACACTATTTGTTAAAAAAACACACTCTTATTAAATAGTATATTCGAAAACAAAAAATCTCATAATTTTTCATATATAATCCGTCCGAACAGTGAAACAGTGCACCATATTTTCCCCCATGCCCCTATCCTCACCCTCCCCTGTCAATGGTCATCGTGGGAGGAAATAGTGCTCATCAGGATAACACAGTGTGCAAGTTAATAGAACACATTCCAAACAGTGCCACCATTGTCTCTTGCTCGTCATCATTGTCGGAAAATCTAAACAATTACGAAGAGAGTGATACAATGTGCCACTCTGATCTCTCCCCAAACAGTGCACGAGTCTGATCCCTCCCAAACATGCGCTCGAATCTTTCATGCCCATCGAAATACAAACAAAAGAGTGCTCAATTGCAATGAGCAAATTATTGTACCTTTATTCATCCACAAACCCCCCAAACCTAAACTCAATCGCCTTCCCCTTCCCCCTCTGTACTGAATCTCACAACATGACCAAATCTCAACAACTTAGAATCACAATCAACACTCAATCGAAGACCAAATCGCCAATAAAAAGTGAGCAAATCAGGTATGGAACTCATCGTTGAGTACTCCAATTTTGATCTGAAACCATCTATGTCGCTGGTGCTATGCTTCGAAAACCACCGCAGTCACAATCAAGGTAGTCGTTGCTATCGTCGCCGTCGATGGCGGTGTCTGTGTGGGCAGTTGAAAAGCTTGATCGGAGGAATTTTGTGTGCCTATATGTTCTCAAGTAACTTGCTGCGTAATACGTTACTATACGCTTGCTAAACCCATTTGTTAGACAATCTTTTTTATTTTGATTCTCTCCTTGATTATGATCTATTTTGCCATAAATTTGGATCATCTCTGCCATCAAATGCTTCATCAAGGCAGTGGCAGCGACGGTGGCGGGGTAACGGTTGCACGGTGTTTGGGGATAGGCCGGAAATTGATTTGATGTGGTAGATTTTTTATTTAAACTGACTTAGTGGAGAAGGAAAGAAATAATAGAGAATAAGGACAAATCAGATAAAATATTTCTTAAAAAACAAAAGAAAAAAGAAAATATGTTTCATCTTTTCGTAATTAACAAAAAAAAGACAATTTACAAATAATTTTTAACTATTTAAATCAATTATAGAAACGGAAAATCAATAATTAAAATTAAAAACACTTATAAACATAAACAGATGTTAGAATCTTTAATAGTATTATAATTCGATAATCAAGAAACAAACACCGAACATCTTTTTTTCTAGTTTTTATTTTTTATTTCTCTAAGCCGTAAAAAAACATAAATTAATGATAAACATTTTTGTTTAATAAATCGTTACCAAACAGACAATTGTTGAATTGTACGAAACTGATGATGTTAATTAATTGTCTTATCACTTCAACTCGGGTGAGCGTGGTAGAGATGAAACTTACTAGGGAGTGCAGCGGCCTCTTGATCTGGTGAAGGTGAAACTAAGCAACGAAGGATGATAATCAAGATGATGACGATGAACACTTGGAGCAATGGTCATAAACAGTGCTGCATTATCCAAGAAGAGCATGACGACGCACATGAACAAGAACAAATAAACGAATCGAAACACGACTGTAGCCACCATGATCTCTTTGCTGTCGATCTTAGTTTAGCTGGCTGATATGTTGTTCGAGCTGCTAGGGAAATTTGGTTCTTTGCTTCTTTCACGAGCTGTGATGGAGCATGTGAGCTAAGGATTTGGCGATCTATATGTGTGGTTTTTTTTAAGAAAATATTTTGAATTTGGAAAACAAGTTTGGGTTCATTATTGGGCAAACATTGTCAGCAACATCAGTGTCTTTATTTTTTTGGAAAAATTACATTTATCCATTCTGAACTATTTGCATTTGATATATCGACATCTCGTATTTTAATAATAGCCACTAACATCCTTATTATGATTTTTATGCTAACACCGTCAACTCCCAAAGGGAAATGACAATGCTACCCCTCGAATCGCCGCCGTATTTAATCATCCAATGTCATCATGATTGCTATGGGAACCATGGAATCGTCGCCATACTTAATCCTCCATCGTCACCATGGCTGCTCTTGAAACCACTAAACCACTGCCGTGCTATTCACCGCTCAAAAACACTTACAGTGTTGATTTTAGAATCGAAGATGGGAGAGCTTAGAATCAGCATGATTCCACTTGACAGTCCCCGATTTTTTCCTAAAAATAGTATGCTTCTTCATAAACCTTTCCAATCATTCGAAACGACTATGGGTTTTTGAGAGTTACTTTCTCTTGGAATTTCTTTGGGATTTTGACTTCGCTACTAAATGTTGAGATTTTTATTTTGTTTGAAATTGATTGGTGTGTTTTGTGAGTGTGGGTATGTTACATGTCACACTTTATATTTGCTTACAAAGCCTTGTATTTTCATTCTCTTAACTGGCACTGAGATGTCCACATGGTTTGGACTTGTTTTCAGATGTGCCATATGCTTCAGGAGTATATATAGCTCCTTGGCTTTGTAACAAGCTGGTTAATGAATCATTTTCTTCCTTTCACTTTCTCTCACCAGATTTGGTTCTCTGTCTCCTCTCTCTGAGTTTGTTGAGAGCTTCAACTGCTCATCCATGGCGGTTTCTGTTATTCCATGATAGTTTACATGGTATCAGAGCTAGAGAACCTTCTTCCTTTCCTTTCTCTTTGATCTTTCCTTTGTATTAAATCGAATCATGACATAGTCTGAGGTTTTTCCATCTCGATCTGATCTTCCATTGATTCCACCACATGCATCTAAATCTACTATTGATTCTCCTCTAGATCTTGATTCCACCATTGATGGAGCTCATGAGCTCTTTCCCCATCACTCTGATCGCCCCAATTATAGCCTTGCGAGCAAGCTGTTAGTTGGAGATAACTACAATCATTGAAGGAGAGCAATGGAGATGTCCTTGATGACCATCCAGATCTGAGTTCTCCTCTTTGTTCGACCTGGGAATGATGTAACAACATGGTCATTTTGTGGTTATTGAATCAATTATGAGTGAAATTGTGGAGAGCGTGGTCTATTGCACAACCACTCATGAGATCTGGACTGAACAGGAGTAGCGCTTTGGACAGGCCAATGGTGCCAGGATCTATCAGATCCAACGAGATCTGTGCTAAATCTCATAAGGAAGCATGTCTGTTTCTTTGTACTTTACTAAACTGAAGAAGTTATGGGATGAGTACTCTGCCATGGTGATTCTGCCTTCATGCACTTGTGGATTTACTGCTGCTATTAGCTTGATTCTTCAAAATCAGCGGTTGATGCAGTTTTTTATGGGACTCAATGACTCCTATCAAGTCGTGCGAGGTACTATTCTCATGATGACTACTCTTCCTTCCATTTCTCAAGCTTATCAGTTGCTGCTCCAGGAAGAAAAACAACAAGATTTGCACAATCCTTCTTCTATCTAAGTTGATACTGTACCTTTTGCTTCTCAATCTCGTTTTCCCAATTCCTATGGTTCTGGTGATAGAGGTCCAGTGAGAAATGAACAAGAAAATATGCCTAATTTCACTCCTCCTACTGCTCCTAAGCGGGCTCTGTTGTTCTGCAACTATTGCAAGAAATCTGGACACACTATTGACATGTGTTATAAGCTGCATGGGTTTCCACCGGGTTATAATAGATCTAAACGAGCTGTTGCAGCTGATGTCCATCCTCAGGCTTCTACCGACTCTTCTCTTAGTGCAGCTGTGTTTGGAAATTCTTCAAACGGGACTCAGGATACCATTTCTAGGATAAATCCTGTGCAGTTGAATCAGTTGATGGCTCTGCTAAATCAGATTCATTCTCCTAAGAATCAGCCTGGATCTGCTTCCTGTGCTGCTTCAGTGATGGTAGGTATATCATATAGCCTCCTTTTCTTTTCTTCTGCTACTGATTGGATAGTGTATAGTGGCTCCAGTGATCATATGACCCCTCACTTAAGTTTTTTCAAGACTTATGTGGTCTTGCCTTGACCTCATCATATTACTATGCCTAATGGGCATTTGGTTGAGGTGAAGCATAATGGGATTATGTGTCTCAATTCTGAACTCACATTGAATCAAGTTCTGCATGTACCGAACTTTCATTTTAATCTACTATCCGCTAGTAAACTGGCCTCACAACTCTCTGCTAATGTGATGTTTACTTCCCAAAAATTTCTCCTTCAAGTCCCTTACATGGAGAAAGTCTTGGTTCTTGGTAGTCAACATAGTGGTTTGTACATATCTTCTCCTTCTACATGTGCTACTTTGTTTCCCTCTGATGGTCATTCACATGTTGCTTTACCTTCTGTGAATAAGTCTCAAGTAAGATTGTCTACTTTTGAGTTGTGGCACTGTAGATTGGGGCATGTTTCTGTTGGGAAAATGAAACATATTCCGTTTCTTTCTTCTTGTCCTGCTTCTTCTTCTATTTGCTTTATATGTCCTCAAGCTAAACAACATAAAAAGCCTTTTCCTCATAGCACCATCAAAATATCTCGTGGCTTTGAGCTATTACATACAGATATTTGGGGTCCATTTTATCTTTCTACTACCCATGATCATATATGTTTCCTGAGTATAGTGCATGATTTTTCTAGTGCTACATGGTGTCATCTACTTTCTCACAAAAGTAATGTCGTTGTCATGTTGAAATCCTTCCTCATTTTTGTGGAGAATCAGTTTTATACTTATGTGCATACCATCATGTCTGATAATGGTATTGAATTTTGTGATTCTGTTGCCATATCTTTTTATCTTGCTAAGGGTATTCACCATCAGACCTCTTGTGTGGCTACTCCTCAACAAAATAGGATTGTTGAGAGAAAGCATAAACACCTTTTGGAGACTGCTAGGGCTTTATTTTTTAAAGCTAAGTTCTCTCAAATACTGGGGAGAGTGTATTCTGGCTGCCACTTATATCATTAATAGATTACCTTCTGCAATTCTTATCTTCAAATCCCCCTATGAGTTGTTATATTATTGTCCTCCATCTTATGATCACATGAAGACTTTCGGGTATTTGTGTTTCACTTCTACCCCTTCCAGAAACAGGACAAAGTTCATACCTAGGACTCTGCCCTGTGTTTTTCATGGGTATTCATAATCCTAAAAGGCCTACAAAGTTCTTGATCTTCTCTCTCATCACATGTTTGAGTCCAGGGATGTTACTTTTTATGAGTGTAACTTCCCATTTCATCATATCTCCGACACTTCTTCCAATGTTTCTTTACCCACTATGTTTCCTGACATCTCATTTTTCCCTACTTCCATTTCCTCACATCTTCTTTCTCAGTCCTGTGGTTCTTCTCCTTCTTCCCCTGTGACTCATTTTTCCTCTTCTACTTCACCACCACAAAATTCTCCTTTATCTCTTTTTTCTTCTCCATAAAATTCTTCTCCACTGGTTTATGAACCTTCTCCAATACCACAAAGACCTACCAAAACACATCATCCTCCAAAGTACCTTGCTGACTATCAATGTCCTCTTAGGGGTGGTCGCTGGTATAACCTCATTTCTTTCCAATCCTTGGCCCTTACTGCACAGAATCACATCCAGCAATTGTCTGAAATTACTGAGCCTATTTCCTACTCTGTTGCCTCTAAGGACCCTAATTGGGTTCAGGCCATGGACAAAGAATTTACCGCACTCGAAGCAAACTACACCTGGGACTTGGTAGACCTTCCTCCTGGCAAGAGACTAATAGGCTCCAAGTGGGTGTATAAGGTTAAGCTCAAGTCAGATGGGAGAAAGGTATTAAGCCAAGCTTGTGGCTATTGGTTATAACCAAAAGGAACGGATTGATTATCAGGAGACATTTTCTCCTGTTATAAAAATGGCTACTATTTATACTATCATAGCCTTAGCTGCTTCTAAGCACTGGCCATTATACCAGTTGGATGTCAATAATGCATTCCTCCATGGTGATCTCTATGTGGATGTTTATATGCATGTTCCTCCTGGTTGTTTCAACCCCTTACATCAAGTGTGCAAACTCAGAAAGTCCCTATATGGCCGCAAATAGGCATCTAGACAATGGTTTGAGAAGTTGTCTCAAGCTTTATGTGCTCAAGGCTTCGATTAATCCAAAGATGATTATTCCTTTTTTCTGAGACATCGTGCTGGATTGATTATTGTGGTGGCTGTATATGTGGATGACATTTTGGTAAGTGGGTCTGATGTTGAAAGGATTCATCAGGTCAAATCTTTTTTGCATTCCACTTTCAGTATTAAAAATCTGGGTATCTTACACTATTTCCTGGGTTTCGAGGTTACTTCTTCCTCTGCTAGGATTGCTCTCACCCAGAGGAAATACTCGGTTGAGTTAGTTCAATCTGCCGAGTCCTTTTTCCCAGGCACATTACTTACTTTGCCCCCTATTAGTACCCTTTTGCCTTTACATCGGAAACCTGCTGTTGATGTTGGTTGTTTGCTTGATGATCCTTCCCCTTATCATGTGCTTCTTGGAAAGCTGAATTTTCTGACAAATACCAAGCGTGACCTGTCTTATATGGTTCAGACTCTTAGTCAGTTTATGCAGCAACCCTCTCGACAACACTTGGATGCTTTATTCCATGTAATTCGTTACGTGAAAGGCACTACAGGTTAGGGTATTCTCTTAAGGGTCGATCAACATTTGAGGTTACATGATTTTTCTGATTCTGATTGGGTTGCTTGCCCTTTTACACGAAGGTCAGTGACTGGTTTTATTCTTCTCCTTGGTAAGTCTCCTATTAGTTGGCGATCTAAGAAACATATCATTGTTTCCAAGTCTTCCTCTGAGGCTGAGAATCGAGCCATGTCTTAGGCTGCCTCAGAGGTTGCTTGGCTGGTTAGATTGGTTGAGGAGTTGGGAGTTTGTGACCTTTGTCCCGTGTCTCTTTCTTGTGACAATCAATTTGCTCTACATATTGCTCGTAATCGTGTTTTTCACGATCGTACTAAATACATCGAGATTGATTATCACTTCACACGTGACAAAATTCTTGACGGTCTTTTGCAACTTTCTTATTTACCTACAGGTCTGTAGCCTGCTTATCAACACCATAAGTTACTGTCCAAACTGGGGGATGACTTCTCTTGATCCTCCAGCTTGTGGGGGGTGTGAGTGTGGATATGTTATATGTTACACTTTATATCTGCTTATCTCTTGTATTGTACAAAGCCTTGTATTTTCATTCTCTTAGCTAGCACTATGCTGTCCACGTGGTTTGGACTTGTTTCCAGTTGTATCATATGCTTCAGGAATATATATATATACCTCCTTGGCTTTGTAACAAGCTGATTAATGAATCATTTTCTTCCTTTCATTTTCACTCACCAAATCTGGTTCTCTGTCTCCTCTCTCTGAGTTTGTTGAGATGACAGTTTATATGTTTTGAGAACTGAAAAAGTGTAACATCCCCGGATTTCCGTGCCGGAAGACACGTGAGCGTTATGCCGTCATGGACCCGGTCCGTGACAAGGCCAAACAAACCGAAGGGGTTTAGGGATATAGAAGTCAAGAAAACTATAAATAGTAGCCACATTCATAGCTTACATTCTCAAATAACTGTTTTAATTACAGCATTGGTATCCAGACCGATTATTACATTAAACAAGATAGATCCTCTGATCTGCTATTACATCCGAAAATACGTGAGATCATCTATATGGATGTAAGCTCACACTAAGAGCCTTCAGGTTCTGTTGGGGGCATACCTGCAATTGAAAAACATAACCGTGAGCTTATGAAGCTCAGCAACCTCAGGTGTATGAATCCCATTTACAGGGAACTTTCGCTAACAGGTATGAATCCCAATTACAAGGAAAAATTTATTTTTATATATAGGAAAATATGGACGCCATATCAAACAGCATCGCTTCTCATTGTTTTATATGTCTTCGTATTGCTTTTAAGAGTCATTCTTTTTCTTTGCATTTATTTAGCGTTCATGACTTGACTCAAAAACAGCGACAACTCCAAGGATATGACCGACTCGGAGTATAGAGATAAAGTGTCAATCGTCAGTCGGGTTACCCAATAGATTTTGTATATTCCCACCTGCCTACTCTGTGCGTCGCCTTGTGCCTCTTATGCGTATTCAATGGGGTAACGTTTGTTAGCATTGAGATAATTTAGGCCTCCCTGTAGAGAGCAACCAGTGGCCCCACCACTACGACGTAGAAGCCGCTGCATGCATGCAAAGAGGATGGGGGATGTCCATCGCTCCCTAGCTAGTTCTCACCCGTGACGTTG
>JAOVYX010016292.1:0-25149 GCA_035668315.1 Drosera spatulata | reverse complement strand
TATATACTAGCCTGGAGACAACGGCCTTGGCATTCCAAACTAGATGTCTTGGGTGTAATGTTTCAAGCCTAGCAAAACTCTCTCAACTCCTCTCAACAGTCCCAGTGTTGTTGTCCCCTCGACACAGGATCCTCTTTATCTGTTATCAAAATGGACGTAAACAATGGAAATTTATAATATAGAACAGAAAAGATACAGAACATCCACACAACATTGGACAAATCCTTTCCATGCATGTTCATAAAGTTCGTAGGAATCTCCTGTAATAATAAGATACTAGAATTCACTAGCTCAACCCAATAAGAAGAATCCAACACATAGGGAATAAGTTGAGAACAGAATTCTTGAATCAATGTTTCTTCCAAGCTTTAGTTCTAATATAAACATATAATCAAATGAGTTTAGCTTTAAAAATTCAGCATATGTAAACTCCCATACCAGCTTGTGTTCATGAGCATGGCTGAGGATGATCTTGTAGAAGTGTAGAGTTTGGCAGTGAGGGTCGTGGTTCAACAGCCCTAGTGCCTCCACACTACCCATGTCAGCTTCTGCTCAGCTCTGTACACTAGGGATTCTGCTAAATGTGTTGCAAACTTGCATAAAGTTCAAAGAAACCAGAGAATATACCGAACCCAGCCATTTTCTATCATGATATGTCCATGGCCAAGGACATGTCCTGTGATTTCTTTTCCATCCGCTGCATGCCCACCTCTTCTTTCTTCTCCTAACCTCGCCAGGCTCTCCTCCTGTCAGCCTCCTCTGGCTTGTAGTTGGTAGGTGGAGGCAGTCAGTGGTTGCTGGTGACTGTGGCCACCTCTTGGGGCGCACGACCGGAAGTGAAATGGCCACGGTGGCTGTGACGGGGCGATATGATGAAAAACAAATTAATCAGACAGTTTGTAAGATCTGGATTTCATAACTATGGAAACCAATCACAAATAACAAGAATGGAACATTCAGCCAGAGTACTTGTTATATGATTGCCCATGAAGCAAGAATCAATAGCCTCCACTGAATCATCGCATACGCAAAAAAAAAAAAAAAAGAACAGCTCTGCTTTTATTTGTATTTATTGCATAACGACAGCAAGCATCAGCTCACAGCTAGAATTCGTATCTCCCCACATGGACTCTTGCTTTTCGGTTATGCATAAAGATCCTGGGATCCTTCAACCTTTTTACAGTTTTACTATCCCAGTTATGATCACTAAAATCCATGCTTTGTCAATTCTACTCACCGGGCATACAACTTTCCACCGGCTATTAGACATGGTCAGGCACACACATAGAGAACTACCAAATGATGATTGGAGACATGCAATCTCTACATCGAAGCAACAATTCGAACAAATAATGGAGCATAGCACGGCACAGAAAAGGGGCCTTTTGGCCCCCTCGCAAGTTAGGGTCCGAGTCTAAAAGGAGAGTATTCCTAAAAGATAAGTTTAACAGGAGACCGCCTCTTGACTAATAACCCACTACTTGATTTCCCATGTGGTTGACGTGGGTTTCGTAATAAACTAGGAGTAACTCATTTTGGACGAAGCAAAGAGGCCAACCAATCAAACCAGTAAACATCGAACCAACACATTTCGGACAAAGGCAGCAGAATAAAAATCGAACACCTAAGGGGCCGTTTGACAGAGGGCTCAAAATAGATAAATCCAGAATCAATAATAAAATTTAAAAATTAGAATCTCAAATACTTAAACATTCTTCTCAAAGAAAATCAAAAATCAAAAACCATTATCCACTTTTTTTTTCAATTTCAATTTTCTACTTCTAATTATCCATTTTGAAAAAGAGAAAACCATAACAAATAATTTGGATTCGTTAGTGGAAGAATCCAAGACAGAAATTCAGAACTGCAAGCCATACCAAACAGGACTAAGCAACCATAGAAACTAATGAAAGAAATCATCGGCTGAATCGATTTCTGATCTCATTGCGTGTTGATCGACATTGATACCACTGCAACTGCGTATGTGTAGTGTCGATGGATTTGTATTCGTCTGAGAGTGTGTATTGTCTGAGCGTAATGTGTGGGGCTCATGGTTTCTACCGCTTGGCCCACATCATCTTAAGGAGGGTGGACTCCGAAAATGGGCCATAATACATGCAGGGATCGGCCCAAAAGTTACCTTGTAATTAAAAATAGCGTTTTATATGCCTAAAACACTTTACTACTCTATATGGAGAATTTTTTTTTTTTCTTTTTCGAAAAAACCCATGATGGGAATTATTGCTCACTATCGAGAATACAATTATCAGGCCCCGTCGACGACAATGTCTGATCCCAAACTCCTTTATAACGATACTCGAAGACAAACCAAGTCATTTCGTGAGCAGTCCTATTTACCTTTCAAGATATAAATGAGCAACAAACTTCTTAAAAATGACCTAACAATAACATACAATCCTCGAGAACTCATTTGTGCAATGACATATCGACTACCCTATTCGACAGTATGTCAGCGACTTGATGACAATTTGTTTTGATGATTTTCATGCCCATGGACTTTGTATTGAGATAGTTTATCCAAATACCTTTATGTAAATACTCTTATCTAAATATTTATATTATAAATTCGATTTTTATGTGTAATTAGTCAACATGGAATCCTGGGATCACACTCTCATACCCGGTTTGGATTGACCCAATGAAGGATGGAATGGATTCATTTATTCCATTTGGAATGAAAAAAAAAAACCTGTCTGGTTATGCATTCAGTCAAGAATGGACGATTGCGGATTGAATGTGATTCCCTTCAAATGGTGTTTTTTCATTCCGATCATGGATGGACGGATGCGTTAATGTTTTTTTTTTTCATTTTTAGTTAAGTTGGTTAATAAATAAATAAAATTATGTTTGTTCTGCTAATACAAATTAAGTGAAATTAGATGAATTTCGTAATAAAATTCCCCAAACTAAATTAAATGAACCTAATTTTAAAAATTATATTCAAACTTTATAGTAATATTTTTTTATTTTACAATATTTAACTTAAGAGTTAATTTAATTCATTATATATAACAAAAAAGTTTTATTCCATTCTAACGAAATAAATCAAACAGAAAAAAAAATCGATTATTTCATCACAATCTTCATTTCAAATAATCACTAACTTTATTTTTTTTCAAAATCATTTATACAATCCAAATAATATCTCAAAGAACAAAATAACGTGAACTGTGCCTTGTCTCCCGCCGATCAACAACTCTAGTCTTCAGATCAGATGCATGCCAGTATGTCACAAGTACAATCGAGGGCTGGAGGGAATGGACAGTCAAAAGAAGAAAGGCATGCGAGGGAGAATAATAATGTGGGGGTGTGATCATGAAAAATATAATATTGTTTTATTATTTAATATTTATTTTAAAAATTTTTGTTATTCGTTATAACGACGTAATAAAAAGTCCATAACTATGTCATTGATTTAAAGTTAATATAAATAATTTAAATTATAATTATTATTTTATAATAATTATATATAAACTAATATTTTATCATTTTATAAAAAATTTATAACTTAAATAATTTCATATGCTTTCATGAAAACGAGGGAATATATGCCAAAACTAAAGGATGAAACATAGAAAATCGAGGAGTGGAGACATATGTGTCAGGAATATTTGCCGCAGAACTGCAGAAGAATAAGCAGGCTCTTAGCAGGCAGACCATGAGACCAAATATTGGACAGCGATTTATGGTCTAGTTCTTCTCAAGCTAGTTAGATAGGTATCAGAGCAGCTCGGGTCCTTCTCCTCTGTACCAGCTGCCACCGCGACAGCGACCTGTCGGGCTCCTTCGCCGACAACCCCCCTAATGTTCCCCCCTCCAAAGCTGCAAAGCCCTCCACTCCTTATATGTACGGTACTAACGGAATAACGCTATACCAGTTTCAAAACCAGGATGTCTAGAAAACATTATCAACAGAACCAGGCTAAGCACTGATGTGTTTAATTGGGAACAAAAAAATGTGAATTACATTATCGTTTCAAATAAATTATAAAAAATAATTTGATATAAAAATTGAAAAAATTCTTTAATTTGATGATTTTTTTTATATTGCTCCTGTGAGTGAGTTGAGAGAAAAAAAATAAAAAAGATTATAGTAAGATTATAAATGGATAGTAAGAGAAAAAACAATGATGATGTGACATAGAGTTGGGATATTTGAGATTTTTCACCTTATAAAAATTATTAAATATGAAAATATTGTAATTTATGTGAGACAGACAAATTTAGTAATATATCGTAATTTATATGGGACAGAGGGAGTATTTTCTTCGTCCCATTTATTTTGCAACATTATATCATCATGTTATCATTTAACATGTATTTTGAGAAATTTCGTTATTCGTATTAACGAGTTAAAAAAATTATGTCACTGATCCATGATTGAAATACAAAACTTAAACTCTCATAAATATTTTACGATAATTTTATATAAAACGATATTTGATTATATCGTGAACAATTCGTAGTTTGAATAAATTTATGACTTACTAAGTCAATGTTATAAAATAAACTGGACAAAAAGAGTAAGTTATAAGAGAATCAACCACATACATGATCATCATTTATAAATAGATCAAGAACATCAATTGAAATTGAGAATAACGATACGCATACAAAAACAATAAAATTACTGCTATAAAAATAGTGTATTTTTTTTGTGACGAGGGTGTCCGGGTCAGCTTGCGCGCACCTCGACTAATACCCCGGATACTGATAAGACGCCCCCCATCAGCATCGGGTAAACCTTTGACCGAAGTCAACGGACGTGACCAACATGGATTTTGAGACTAGTGGGATTCGAACCCAAAACCTTCAAGGATAAGGTTAAGTCACACCGCTAATAAACGACAAAAAATCAAGGAACAAAACAATAATTTCTACGTGGGAAACGGATCTCAGTATCATGGAAAGAAATCAAACGGATGGAGCAAACTACGCATGCCCTCAATTCAGACTCGTGAGTCAAGTCGAGTGTCACACACGGAGGAGAGTGAGAGATACAAGGAGAAATGGCAAAAGCCAGCAAGAGGCCAACTATCGAAGGATCGTAGTTCCATGCCTATATTGCCGCTTGGAAGTATATTTGTCAGAGTTGTCTGCCCCAGGAATGCTCACTTCGTTCTACTTTCTCCCTTTCAGAAAAAATATAACATATTATTTTATATTATTTTATATATATGAATATAAATTTTATTTTTCTATCAAATTATATCTGATTATTCCGTAAAATGTATTAAATTAAAATATATAACTTACACAATCATTGATGTTTTATTATAAATTCACAAAAAATTACTTTTGATCGTTGTTATACTCGTGTCAAACTTTATATCGATACGCATATATTGGATGTTTACGACGGAATAAGTATATTAGATGTAATCATTTGATCCAGCATCAAATTTTATATGTATGTTGATAAAAAAGATTATTTCGTTAGTGGTAATAAGATTTAAATGAAAATACTGTGATAGATAGTTTTTTTTATCTTTTTTATACGAAAAAATTCATTGATAATATTACAAATAAATTGGGTTTAGGGTTTAGGTTAAAATTTAGGGTTCAGGGTAACACTAATGCAGTCCAAAACAAAATACACTTGATAGGTCTTAGAGGACCCGAAGAGGCAGAGCCGAAGGGGTACTTGCAAACGTCACAAGGCATGGTCATATTCATATGATCATCACACATGGACACCGATCGCCGGCTGTAGACAGAACAAACTTTAAACTATAATAATAAAAAATAAAAAATTAAAACCTGATTAAAAAAACCCCTTAAAAATCCAAAAAATTGGATTAATAAACTTTCAAAAAATTAAACCATAAAAAAAACTCCACAAATATAAAACACACACAGAAACCCTACACCTAAAGCTATAAATAAATTGAAGCCATTGGATTTGCATCCAATAGCCCTCGTTGAGCATCGCACATTTTCTCTCAAATTGAGTACAGCTGGGGATCCAAAAGCCATCACATATAGGATTAGGATCACCGGCTGTTCCATAAGGGACAACATATGTACATTACATAAAAAAAAATCAACTTAAAAAAAAAACCATTTCAAAAAACCATTTAAAATAAGGAAACGTGAAAAACAAAAACAAGCCCTATAAAATTAATTACCCTGAAAAAATTGAATTAAAAAACCTAAAAAAAATACACTCATGAAAAAATTAACATAAATTAAAAAACACACAAAATCCAACACCAAAAAAGTAAACAACTGGGGATCATTTCCGTCACATATAACACTCCACGGAGCGAAAGCAGACCCTCGGCTGTGGCATCCCAACAACACACAAATGCTGTTTACCAAAAAAAATTAACCCTTTTTTCTTTAAAAAAAACATTTAAAAAATCATTAAAAAAAGAAAACCCTAATAAAGAAAAATAAAATCCTAAATAAGTTATTACCCAAAAAAATCCATGTTAAAAAACTCCAAACAAAAATAAACCCTAAAACAAACACACCAAAACCATAAACCATAAACCATAAACCCAAATCCTAAAAACACAAGAAAAATTTGAACGTTTGGATTTTCAATCCAAGGCCAAGATGCATGACTGGAGGTGGGCTGTTCTCCCTTCAACGGCAGACGATCCCATTCCTCCATCCCACACGGAGCTCGCTTTCATACGAGAAGCACCCGACTGCAAACAACAGCAGGCGTGCCCTGTCATTTCCTGCCTCAATGCTCCTCATTTTATCCCTATAAATTTCGTCCCCATACAACCCTTTGATCCCACATCTAAGTCACATCACTCCTAGCTCAAAGTAACTTAACCAAGAACAAAACGAACAAACACAAAAATGCCATCGGAAACCGCAGCCGAAACACGTCGACCCTCAACAACTCCGAGCACGAAACCCAACCACGTGGGAGCGCCACCACCGGCAGCAGACCAAGACCCGCTGCCGTGCCCACGGTGCGACTCGACGAACACCAAGTTCTGTTACTACAACAACTACAACTTCTCACAGCCTCGTCACTTCTGCAAGTCCTGCCGCCGCTACTGGACCCACGGCGGCACCCTGAGGGACGTCCCCGTCGGCGGCGGCACTCGTCGCTCCGCCAAGCGTCCCCGCAGCACCTTCGTCTCCCATGCGCCAGTCATCTCATCCACCGTCTCCTCCGCCTCTGTTGATCCCATCGCTTCGACACCGCTGTTCATGTCGCTGTCAGCGGCGGGAGGTGCTGGTGGGGCCTACATGGAGGACTTGTTGGTGAAGCCTGTTGGTGTTGGGGGGTTCTCGTCTCTGATCAATGGTGTTGGGCCGACTGGGTTTTTGGCGCTCGGTGGAGTTGGGCTTGGGCTAGGGATTGGGAGTGGCCTTGATGAGGTTGGGTTTGGGCTTGGGGGAGGGGGAGGTGTTTGGGCCTTGCCGGAGGTGGGGTATCTGGGTGGTGGCAGTGGGCTTGGTGGTGATAACGGCGGCGATGTGCGTGGGGACACGTGGCAGATGGATAGTGGTGGGGAGAGTGGGCTTCGTGGATGGTGGTGACTGGCGTCTGATGATGTTTCCGCGCTAGATAATTACGTTACTTGATCTATCTAGTTAGGTTTTCTTTTTCGTAGATCTTCGGTTTTTAGAAATTGGGAGTATCCCTTGTTTTCACTCTTTTGGTTTAGTAGGAGTGAGATATCCAGGGTTGATACATAGTCTAGTCTCGACAGAGGTGTTACGTTTAGGATCAGCTTCCTATCTTCGTTGTAGTGTAGTTTGTTGTAGTGGTGGATGTAGTTCGGTCCAATGTT
This sequence comes from Drosera spatulata, assembly GCA_035668315.1. Classification (NCBI taxonomy): domain Eukaryota; kingdom Viridiplantae; phylum Streptophyta; class Magnoliopsida; order Caryophyllales; family Droseraceae; genus Drosera; species Drosera spatulata. The sequence continues at coordinate 17,365 of JAOVYX010016292.1, read as the reverse complement.
ACGGTTTTGTAATGACTTCGTTGTTGAATCTCGAGCTCATTACATTTTACTTTAGTCTATTCTAACTGGTATGATTCCTTTGACTATGTGCATGTATCAAGATGAACTCAAATTCGTCTTACAAAATGATCAAGATGAATCGCATAATACAAATCTATCACTAAGTGAGTTCTCCATCAAACCAATAACATAAAGTTATAAACATGGAGTCAGTTATCATTTGAGTAAAATATAGAACACAAATGGATAAAAGAAAAAATGTTCTTATGTAGGGATTGTTTTTTTCAAGACAAAAAAAATATTACAGTTCGACCAAGACTTTACGTGGGACAAGGACATTTTTATCATAAAAATGTTCATGGGTTATTTGTTTTGACAATAACAATTATGATCTTGAAAATAATAATCTCCCTCATATATTACTCGATCTTCCGCCCGAGTTTGTTGTTATTGTTACTCAATCTTTAATTCTCGAGTTGATTAGATCAATTACTTTATAGTTTAATACTCCCTTCGTCCTATAAATTATGCAACATTTTGATTTTGTATGTGTCGATATAAAATTTGATACGTGTGTAACGACGATCAAACGTAAATTTTTTTATAAATTTATCTTGAATCATTAATGGTTGTGTAAATTATATACTTCAACCTAATACAAATTGCGGAACGATCAGACATGATTTGATATAAAAACGATATATATATATAAGATAATATAAAACACGTATTGTTGCAAAATTTATGAGACGAAATGAGTATCTAATCTTAGATTTTTGCACCTGACCAATGGAGTTGAATGAAGAGCATTGTTCATGATCATATTCGCATGGATTCACCAACGAGTCATAAAAAAGCGATGATTTGATTTTGAGCCGCTCCTTTAATTTCACAAACAATGATAAATTACTGAAACTATCATGATGTTTCTAACAAGGATAAAGGTGTCCAAACCATATTAAACGTTTTAAAATAAATATAACGGTTTGATTTGAGAATTTATTGAAATAAATTTTTAATTATCGATCAAATATTATTTTTTATAAAATATAAATAATAATAAAATAATTTTATTATGATAATAAATCTTCTCAAATATGTATTAAATAATATAAAAATAAAATATTATTGATTGAACAAAATTAATAAAACCTCATAATCCTTTCCTGATCACATAACCCTTGCGATAACCTGATCGACTGACACCGCACCAAATCGAAATCTCGACACTATTCGCTTCCCTTCACCGGAAAAATCAAATGCCCGGCACCTCCAACGACGGCGTGCGGCGTCTCCGCCGCCTGATCGACGACTCCATCGACGGCGCCACCGTAAACCTCCTCTCTCGCTTCCGCCGTCAATCTAGGGTTTCTACTTTAATCCTCTCGTTTGATTAATCCGTTTATCATTTCCGTACAGGAAGCAGATGCCGTTTCCATGACCAAAGACCGCGAACGATCACTTCTCGCATCTCTCTCACAGGTCGATTTCCATGATTTTGATGGTAAGATTGTGTAGATTGGCTTTGGCGATGATGGCGGTGAGTCGTTTTGTGTTTGTTGTTGCAGGTTTTGAGAGAAATTCGGAGGTGGAATCACAAGCAGCTGCGAGATTCCGGCTTAGAGGATGTAAGTCTGTTCATTCGTGTTGCTGTGTTGCTCTGCATGAAATGAAATGGATGGAATGATGCTTATTTTTCGAATCCACTGGTTTGATTGATGATTGTTGCATAGGATGGCGATGAAGTAGAGGATGAAAGGAAGGAGAGTGAAGGAATTGATAGTCGTGGTGGATGGTTGAAACTAGAAACAGAAGATGAGGATTGCTTGTTGAAGATCGTTGCCAAATTGGTGGAGTACTCCTCAGTCTAATGAGTGCAGACATTTCTATTTTGACTCTATTCGATAAGTATTTTCAAGAGTTATCGTATTGTGTTTTATGATAGGATAGAATACTACGAAAATCAAGTTGTTTGATCGTACCTTAGCACGATTACAAGTTTTCCTTGATGTGTGTGTCCATCAAACTGGTGCAATTTTGAGGATGGAAGGGGTATATACTATATAGCAAGGTTGCATTCTTTTTTTAAAGAACTGATTGCCTAGCTTACTCATCATGCTATTTGAGCGTCCCATTGTCTCACATTTTCTTATGTTTATTGTAAGGTCACATTTTGTCCGTGTTAATAATTCTAAAGTTTTAAGGTAGTAACATGACGTTGAATTCATGATGACAATGTAGTAATATGTCCGGGCAGGTGAACTTGATTGAATTTTTTTGAAAGTATCCTAATCGAATTGCGAAAATAGCTTGTTACTCCTATAGATGATGACAATGGATCTTGGTAGGAATTGTTAAACTTACTATAGCATGTTTACATCGGATTTAACGTCTATTCTTTTGACAGATCTTCTTACTCAATGCAGAGGGCCAATATGTTAGACAATTAGCGGGCAACACTCTTGTGGCTGCATCTGAATTCATTGCGTCTTCTGTAGGTCACAGTTACTATCATTTCAGTATATATTTCATATGCCACTGAGGATGTTTTGTGACTTATACCCCAATCATCATTGTTTTGCAGGTTCGAGTATGGCAGAAGTTCATTCACTTGCTCTGTGACTGCTTTGTGTTGGCGTTCCCCAACATTCTTCCATATTCTTCACCGCTTGCCTTCGAAGTTGGGAAGTTGAGCTGTGATCGTTCAACATTCGATGTCCTAAACTCTCAGCTGAAAAATTCTAGTTGGAATACTGGTGCTGGAATTCTTGGAGTATTTCATGCTATACTAAAATATTTGAAGGAGCAAAATGATAAGCATCTCTTAGAATCTTATATGGATGCTTTAGATTCTTGTATTTCCAAATTCTCCTGGGAAATGTTGGATACGATTCAAGTGCGTCGGAGTTATATGGATTGCATAAACTCCGGCAAGGGTACTTTCCTTACTAAGCATTCTGTACAGACTGAGCCAAGGATTCTGTTCCTTGGTAACCTTGTGCAGCTTCTTTCTTCATTAGTTGATCCTAGTGGTTTGGGGGAAGCTCCAGCTGATTTCCAATACAAGAACCCAATTTTGCACAACGTCCTTGATCTTGTACCTAAAGTTCTGCATTGGTGTCTTTTTCATGAAGACTGGAAGTGGAAATCGCTGCAAATCTTTTTGTACCTTCGACATAAAACCTTGGTATGACTTCATTTGATTCCATTTGTTGTAGAGAATGATTGCTCATTATTTAGTTTAACATTTGGTGTATTGTAGTCCTTTTCCTTGCTTTTGGATACATGAAATGCATGAGATTATATTACTATATTTGAAGCAGCGAAAGTGCTGCCAAATTTAACCAAGAACTAGAAAATAACTAAAATGTAATACACAGATGTTGATGATAAGACTCAGCTCTCAAATTCGCTTTGAAAGTACCACTCTATTTTTATGGTTGGAGCTTCTCCATGAGTACTTCAAGGACTTATTGATGGAACCGATATATCTGCTTCACTCCAGCGTCGACAATAGTCTTGAAGGATCTCCATTTCAATCAAGTTTTGATGATCAAGAAACTAAACGTCCTTCTCGCCATTTGCGAGGGCAGGCATTGTTCCTTTTTCTAAGATGTTGCCTTGGCATGATTGCCCACCAAGAAGCACCAGACTTTGATTGCATATGCATGCAACAGACCTCATGTTCAACGCCCAACGTAAACACAGCTGAATATTGCTGTGCTCGAAGCAGGGGCTTACTGCAGCTCTACGAGTGGCTTCAAGTGCAGGTTTCTTTTGATATGATTGGTCAACCGAAGGTGCATGTCAAGAACTGCATCGTATTTTCTTCATTCTTCATTCAGCTATACATGCACGAGGTATGTTGCTACATTCTTGGAATCTTTTTGTCAGAATGACTCATGATGTCTGCAGGTGCATAATGAGTTGTAGTGTTTCTTGTCACTGACGATACCTTTTTCCTCATGGTTTCTTACATTTTTTTTCTTTTTCATTTTTTTGCAAGTGCAGGATGATATGCTTTTTGAAGTGCTGCTGCTTTTGCTTAGCATATTTAATTGTGCTGACCGGTGAGGACTGAGTAGAGTTTCTGATTTTCACTACTTGATCCACAAATAATAGTTTAGCTTCATGTGTTGCTGATTTTAATTGTGGCAAGCGTTTGCTATTATAGGGTTGCAAAGGTGGTACCTGGATCTCAAGATGCCAAGGATGATGCACTTTCCCATGTTTCCAATTTCTTTAACCCTGTGATTCTGTTCTTTGTATTCCTTGCTAATGTAAGTTTTTGTTTTAACTTCGGTGGATTATGTTGTTTTAATAACTTTGATTTCACTGAAAGGACAAACTGACAATTTTGGGCTATATGCAGTTACAATATGATCACCAACTTCTGCTTGATTATCTTATTTCAAAAGATACTGGAACCAATTGTGCAGAGTACCTCTTGAGGTGAGTGTGATTGGCTGCAGCTTTGTATCGTTGCATGCATTTTGCACTGAAAATGGGCTCTTTGTCACAGCCGTCATCGTTATTGTGATAACATTTATGGTCCACATGTTACTCTATAGAATATAAGCTTCTTAGATGTTAAGTGGATTCTTCCTTTTGAAGAATCCTTTTATTTTATATGGTTCAGAGTTGCCCTCTATACATATTGGTCAAATGCACTCTGTGGAGCAAGATGCAAACATTATGATGGGCCAGGTATATCTTCTATAATTAGGTTGCTTACTGACGTTATCCTGTTTTGGTAGGTGCTTGCGTGAGGTATGCAGTTCATGGGATTTTTTCTTGGATCTATCATCTGATCAAGACACAGTTAGGCATATTTGCAAGAGGCCAAAACTCATCTCAAAGTCCCTCGTCTCTAATGAGGGATCGTCTGCATGTGGCGAAGATGGTTGTGCACTGCCTTTTGAAGAGCATAACAATGACTATAACCCAGCGGGCAATTGTTCTGGATACGAAAGTCTGGACTTTGGTGCAGCCAAATCATGTTTAATATCCTTAAAAGATGCTTTGAAAAAGCTTCATAGGAAGAATCTATTTCCATATAATCCAAAAGTGCTACTAAAGAGGTATTTATGTGAGCTTAGCTATCTTTGCTATAAGTTCAGATTAACTCTTATTTACTCTTACTGTTTCCAGTTATCTATCAGTATGCGGATGCGGCTTGTTTCTGACAAGTATTCCTGATGATCTGTATTCCTTTATGCGTCTTCAAAGCTTGGTCCCCATGTATTATTGATGCATTGTATCAAGTCATTGGTTTCTTATAATAACGTGTCAATAGTGTGACATTGAGGAAGGCACTAGCGGCAAGAATGTTATGCTATAAGGTTTATGGTTTTGCCGGACAAGAATAGTAAGCTTTCGTTAGTAGGTTAAGTAACTGTCATAACAAATAGACTGAGGCCAATAGCTGTGCTGTTTTTGGTTTGATTTGTCGTTTCATCTGCATATGTCAGTTGCTTCAATCTTTCCTGTGTAGGTTTCTGATGCTAATGGTAAAAGTTTTAGGTTTTTGTTAATGATTGCCCTTTCATCTCTCCGCAGATTGACCAGATTTGAAGAGCTCTGTAATGAGCATGGCGATTTTCTTGAACGTGATATGTATCTCAAAAAACAAAATGGTTTCAGTCTGCAGCCATGATTGATCATATTGTTGTCAAACCTCATCTTGGTGTTGTGTTCCTCCTTGAGGAGACACGTGGAAGATGTTGGCGATCTTTGGTTACAGGGGATTGTTTCTTGAAGATTAATCTTCTGTGATCTTTGACTCGGGCTTGACAACCTCCCTTATTTGCACAATATGGTGAAACTATCCTTCTTGTGAAATTGTTTTGTGAGTACCAGACATTGATCAGATCCTGCCGGTCCGCGGGAGAGGTGCTGGCTACTGTTTCATTCATACTGTTTTCTCCAAACTCGGCTCATTCTCATGCCTTATCCAATCATGCATTGACCGTCTTTGTGACAGCATGAAACAATCCACAGGATGATGAGGTGAACGCTGTAGATCTGTCAAATACTATCTCATGGCGCTAGCAGTCTAGCAATCTCTGTCGGTTGCCAACCAAAAGCTGTTACACAAGGGCACACTGGTAACTCGTAAGCTTAGCTATTGACTGGAAGGTGCACTACATGATGCGACCAGTTCTTCTGGTTTCTTGTGAACACTTACAGTTGGTAACTACATATGATGTATTCGTGTCCTCGGGCTGAACTACTTATTGTCTGTACCAGAGGGATGTTCAAATTGTTGTTTCCCCAGTGATGTGATGCAGTTGTTGGGATTCGTTTTGGCTGCAAGAGCAGGAATTAGCAGAAATCGTCCAACCATGGTTGCAATGGCAACAATGCAATATGACATCAATTCTTTAGTTTCACGTCTAGAGGTAAGCGTGATTATTTATGAATCTCTTTCTGATCAAGTAAAGGGAAGCCATTCTGATTGAGTTTCTTATTTGGACTACGGCCAAAATGTGTGCTACTAAACCTCCCGGAGTAGGAACTCTGTTGGCATGGCTGTTCTGAACTCAGTACTGGCATGCTGCGAAGAAAACGAAATCGGACATCACCTTGTATTATTTTTTGTTTTCTTCTAGCTTCATTTTTTGTGCAAGTTTTTTTTTTGGGGGCAGTAATTTAGCTCTCCAATAATAATTGGTATTAATGGTTATGTCGGCAATTAGTGGGAACAACTCCTACTGTAATTAAATTCTTGGTTATGTGGACGCAAAAACTTGTAATATATCTCCTGTGATTAATGGTTTGGGAAATCGGCAAGTAGTATGAACTCTAGGTATAAAACATATTCTTTCGGTTTCATTAAAATTGCAATCTTAATACATGTGGATAAAAAAATGTTTTGTTTTATGAATAGTTCGTGAGACGGTCAAACGTATTTTTACGTAAAATTATCGTGAAATATAAATGATGGTTTAAATTGTGTTTTTCAATCCTGGATAGTTAACATAATTTTGTTGTTTTGTAAGACAATAGTAAAACTTCTCAAAATTCGTATTAAATAATATATTTATTATGAGATATTCTAATTTTAATAGGACGGAGAGAATGTCATTAAGAATAATCGACGGTAAATAGAGAAGTATCGAATAGGTAAGTATGAATTGCATTTTGATTACATGCGGCTAGAATAAGCGTGTAGGAGTTCTCAAGAAAAGAACCCTTCTAAACCTTCGAACATTAAGCTAAGAGCTGCTGAGAAAGCAGGATAAAACTTGTAACAATCATAATCTAGGCTATGTAGTTTCTTTCCTTTCACCTGAAACCCATTCTCCCATCAGCTGCCGCCTTCGACTCATTTGAGTAAGGAGCGAAAGGTCGAATTGCGAAATGAAGGGAAGAAGAGAGGAGCAGAAACTAGAGGTGTGCAGCCTTGCCACACTTGAGGGCATTATCGGGAATGTTGTATTCTGTAAATAGGCTCTGCTTGTTGTTCCATACTCTAAGATATAGTTGCTGTCCGAGGTATTGCCTCGGCCAAATTGACGACCTCAAGTTCCACATACCCTTGTTGTCGAGCGATACCAATATTGCACTCCATGTGTTTGGATACACCTGCAAATATATGAAACGACCATTTACACATGCCAGCCAAAGGTTTCGAAGGATGAGAAAATCCCCCACATCTGGCGAAAGGGAGATCCACTAATACTGTCTGTTGGGCTTGTCGTTGTATAGATTTACTCGGAACATCAGCTTTACCTTCATATTGGTTTTTACATTATAGAGAAGTGCATAATCTATCCGTCAGTGAATGGGCGGAGTGACTAATGTAGAAGCTAGTTTACCTGGACTGTGTACCTCGCCACAGCATCCACTTTATAGTAGCGACTCCTCATGGCGGGACTCCACTGGTTTGCACCAAACCTATAAGTTTCAGTAAATCAGAGTAATCAGAGTTGTGTTTCTAACTCTATATACTAAGTCCAAAAGTTAAGTGCGTGTATAATTACAAGTTGGGAAAACACTCGAAAGTAAGTCCTTACCCAACAGTCCAGAAAGCATGTCCATCGAGATGCCAAGCTTGCATGGTCTTCTCATTATTTTTGAAGATGATCTCATCAAAATCGTGAAGGGTGATCCCACAAACGGATGTGCAAAGAACTGCAGGCCGAGAGCTGGGCTTATCCGGAATAGTGTTCAGTGTGAAGACACCGCTGATGTTGAAGTAGTCAGCGAGCTTTAGTGGTGTATCTGGGTTGGTGTAGGATATGCTGTTAACCGCATACCGCAGCTTCCCATTGATATTTGCTGCGGGCCAGAATTAGGGTCCTTGTTACATTTATCTCCCCATAATGAAATGAGCCTTGAGGGTTTGGTCTTGCTGCATTGGCTGTCAGGTTCCATCTTCACAAAAGAAAGAGGCGGCACAAATAAGATAGAAGTCGATCAACATGTAGCCAAAATCGCTATCAAAAATTGCATTTTTCCAGTTAGGAGGTCGAATCAATAGGCAAGAATGTCACCTTGTAGTCCTTGCTTGCACCATTGACCCGTGATATTGGTAAGCCGGAGCAGGAGGAAGCGGCCCAGAGGCATGGATGCGAGAACCAGCATATCGGAGGATGGCCGTGGAACTGAGAACCATCCTTGTGAAACGAGTAGAGGCAACAACATAATAGTCCTTTGTTTGGACACTCAAGGTAGCCAAGAAAGCCAAGGATTGGCCTACATGAATATCCATTGAATCATACTCTACTTGAATTGTATGAGAACCTTCAACTTCAATTAGCTTCAGCGTGTGGCTCTGAATCCTGAAGTTGATTGAGGATGTCAATCCAATATTTGAGACTCTAAACATGTATGTTTTCCCTGCAACACCACAGTAGCTGTCAATTGGTATCATCTAACAGTCGGATTTCAACTTGTTCATAAATAACAGCAAGCGGATTAACATCTCATGCTACCTGCTAGCCCTGTGAAGACGGAAGAATCACGGTTGCCATTTATGAGTAGGCCATCGGGAAAAGGAAATGGCTTCCCCGAGTCCAAAGTTTGTTGTAGAACCTGCATGTTTGAATCCCTAATTAGTTGTATAAATAAACAGAATGGTCTCAAAGCTTGAGTACATGGAAATATGAGCTCTCTGTTAACCAAATTCGGCATTTGTTCTCTTTCCTGATCATTTTTAATATTGTGTTTCTGTTCCTAACATAAGAAACAACAGTAGATTGGCCGATAGGGACGAACCTTGTGATCAGACTTGAACCAGTCACCAACTATAAGAGTAAATTCACCAGCAGGTTCAGGATATGGAATAGGAATCACAGATCTATGACGTATATTAATAGCACCAAAAGCTCCGGCTGCTCTGTGCGTCAACATCGAAGGGAAGTAAGAGTAGGTGCCGATCTGATCCTTCATCTGCATCTTGTATGTCCAGTTTGTGTTCGGGGGGATTGGACAATTGGTTCCTAGCACTCCGTCTTGCCAGGAGCTCTTCCTTTGTTGAACTCCATTCCTGGTAGAAAAATATATACATAAAACCAATCTTTGGAGGAATCAAGCTGTGAAAATTTTGTGTAGGCAAACGAGATCCTTATCAGGAAACACGATCGTTGCATCTAGCCAATAGTTTATGTGCTGGGAACCCGAGCAAAGTTGTCTGAGCTCTTAAGTATCTAGAGACATAAACACTGACCAGGTTATTAAGAAAGGCTCGTCCAGTTTATTGATAACATTAACGATGATGTTGTCATTGGTCACACAATCCACTGTCGGACTGGGAAATTGTCCGTTGATCAGAATACCCTGCAGCAAGCAAGAGGAGAACATCATATATACTGAATGAAACAACATGTTAGATTGAGAATGGTGCGGTGAAGGCGGAAGCAACCAACCCGTTGTGGTACATCTAGAGGAGAAATTGTTCCATACGTCACCGTCCAATCAAAAGTTTTGTAGGGGTTTTCTGCAGCAACCCAAAATGTTGTTGATGAATTTAGGATAGCCAAAAGGTAACACAGGAGCAAGGCTCGTCTCATCTTGCAAGAAGATATTACTCCAACAGCTTATACCCTGCGAAAATAAAAGAGAAGAAAAGGAATTAGATTGCAGACTAATGACACTGACTCAAACCACCAAAGTGCTGCACACATAGCAAATGGCGGTGTCAGAATCGAAGTCAAGAAACATCATGCTTATCCTCATCTAAATACACCAGGATAGGATACCGTAGTGAAAGCATCCATGAATTGCTACACGTCCATGGCCTATGTTATAAACCTATAGGTCAATTTTTCTTCGGTCTCCCGGTAACCATTCTTCTTCGACAACCTAAACCTTCTCGAATCCGTGCCCCTTCTTGTGTACGTAGAACACATAAAATGTATCCTATGCTATCTTCCCCTCATCTCCAACCAATTCCATCATTTTGCGAGACGATACACTGATTCATCTAGAACTTTTTTGTTTTGTTTTTTTTTTTTTTTGGCCAAGGTACCAACTTCGAGTACCATATCAGCATCAGAAAAAATAAACACAATTCATATTCTAGTGCATGAAAAAGCACAATCCAAGCAATGCTGCTGATGCAATATCAACACACAAACAATAACGCAACAACGACGACACCCGCTATTCCCGTTCAGCACAGGGTCTACAGAGTACGAGATGTACGCAGTTTTACACCTTGCGCGCAAAACCGACACTGTTTCCTAAACACACAAACAATAATAACAATACCAAAATTACCGATTCAGTTTCAATCTGTTCACAAAGCACATCGTAATATCGGCGTAGGAGAGTCTCCACGGGGAAAGCATTGCCCGCGATGAACTCCGAGGAATCGGAGCTCGATTGCGGCGCACTCCTCGCTCAAAGCAACCAAAACCCATCTCAATTCTATTGTTTCTGAGAAGAATGATGATGATCGTCGTCGTCGTCATCTCCTTTTTGTATTTGAAGCAATCGCGGGAGGTTGAAGGAGACGAGGACGGATCGGCGATTAGTTAATTGGGATCACAGTCGGGATTGGGAGTGTAATTAATCTGGGATTAGTGTTTGAGAATGTTAACTCCGGTCTTCATGTGTGTTATTTCAATGTTAAGTAATGCGTCAAGACACGTATTTGTTATTCTTAATGTGTATTTTATTCTCTAAGACGAGTCGTTGAATTGTATATTACGTGCAAATGGCCATATTGTAAGCTTCAGGATCGAACATCTACATTATTGAATACTTGGTCGATCCTTTATGAAAAAAGGACTTTTGCTTCTTTCTGAACATATATGGTGATTTTGATGACGAATCAAGCACTTCTCCTTTCAACCGTCCTCGTCTCTATCTTCAAGCGGGCAAGGATTCAATTTGATTTCATACATAACGTCTCAATCGGAAGGATACATATGAAATAGAAAAAGAGTGATCATGGTTATGCATCGCCTTGTAAAAGTACGTAACCAATTCATCAACGACGTGAATAAGGAGAGTTACCAGTTATCTCTAGGCGAAGTATAATGACAAGGAGTATCTTAACAATCTTTGATCTTAGGTAGTATACATTTCTATCAGGTTTTTCATCATAGGAATTAGGGTAGATATTGAGTTTTTATGGGGCCATATGAGTGAGAGTATATTCATAAAATTCAATGGGTGCAATTAATATTTCTTTGTTCAAGATATGAGTTTTGGATAACCAGAGTTGATGACATGAATGGTGATTTAAAAAGTTCTGGACTAAGGTTTAGCAAAATGATCACTTTATTTTATAACAATGAGCTGTAGCCTGTATTTCCTCCATTGATGTTAAACCTTGTGCATTGTCAGATCTGAAGATGAGTTTTGCATCTACTTATATACTTGTAACACATTAGTATCGCAGTTCGGCATCTCACTCTGATCAACATAGATGAATATATGTAATTTTGTAAACATACGAACAGACATAAGAAGTTTTCTGGTGTGGAAGCATCCACGAAAAAGAAATGCTGCTGTTGTCCATTTTGGTAAAGGTTCCGATGCATTAATTCTTGTCATACATGTCACACAAAGTTTAACGACTTTCTGTCCACAAAGTTTAATGCAATTCATTTTACGTTGTACCTGTAACCAAGGTACACTTAATGATCTCACAAGGATCCCTTATTATACACAGGTATCAAGTAACTTCATCGAGGAACTGAGAAGCAAATACTCCAAAGTGTCATACAGCTCACTATTGTTTGGCCTTTTACTGAAGTAATTGCATTAAGAATATGCAAATACAAAATTCTGTTACAACGTAAAGAATATGCATAACCAGCTACATCAAATCACTGATAAGCAATAACAGATTGGTATATATAACTCACGGTTTTGCTTCCATGTATACTAATTCATGCCTTAGGCAGTGAAAAGCATCGAAGATAAGAAGCATGTATGACACGCTCGAATGTGTACTAAAACCGTCCAATTGCTTTCCCGCATCGTAGAGCATTCGAAGGGATGTAGTACTCATTTGCGAGGCTATGGAGAGGAGTCCAGACCCTGAGATAGAACTGTTGTCCGAGGTACTGTCTAGCCCACATCGCGGATCTTATGTTCCACATTCCCTGGTTGTCCAAGGATATCAATATGGCAGTCCAGGAGTTCGGATAGACCTGTCATCACAAGGTAAAGGCAAATCAGAATATCAAGCACACCGATCATCAAGGTGATAGATAGACTACGACCGAAGGAGTAAGAGGAAGGATAAGTTCACCTGAGTTGTATGTCTTGTGAGAGCGTCAACTAGGTTGTAGCTTTCTCTGCTTGCTGGTGACCACTTACCAGAGCCGAACCTGCAACGTAAATAATTGGCTAATCAATGTTTATGATTGATGAACAAACTTAGGCATGAGAACAAGAGGTAGAGTAACACACCCGACAACCCAAAAATCATAACCATCGACATGCCAAGATTGAACTGTCTGCTCATCATTCTGGAAAACGACCTCGACGAAATTGTGAAGGAAAGTAGGTATAACAGCAGTGGCGAGGTATGCAGACCCATCACTTGGTGTGGTTTGTATGGAGTTCAGGCTGAAGATTCCGGGGATGTTGAAGTAATCGGCAAGTTTAAGAGGAGTATCGGGGTTTATATACGAGACATGGTTGACAGCATAACGTTTCTTTCCATTAATAAGAGGCGCTGAATTGGCCAAGACAATTGTTTGTGATATGGGGATCTGTCCGTAATGATATGATCCTTGAGGATTCGGTCTTGCTGCATTGGCTGTCAGATTCCACCTTTGAAATCATGCACAAACCAGAAAATTCTCGTCAGTCATCAGGCACGAGACCCTCTGAGAAACTAAGTCCATAAAAGGTCGGACTTGAAGTAGAATATCCATAAACATGATGAGCTTCTCAAGGTCATTTGTATTTTGATAAAGAATACCGCTATAGTACAATACAACATTGCAAATGCAAAACAATACATTGCTGCTAACCTGAAGGTCTCGGCCTGCCGTTTGGACCAAGTATATTCTTCAAGAGGAGCAGCCGGCATCGGTCCAGCAACTGTTGATTGGGAGTTTGAGTAATGCAGTACTGCAGCCGCTGTGAGAACTTGCTTGGTAAAGCGAGTAGAGGCTACTATGTAATAGTCCTTTGGAGCCTGATCAAGGGTGACTAGTACTGCAAGGGACTGGCCGACATGCACATCAATAGAATTATACAAACTTTGTTGAACATGAGATCCTTCAATTTCGACCACCTTCATTTGGTGGCCTTGAATCCTGAAGTTGAATGAGGTCAACAAACCCACATTCGAAACCCTGAATATATACGTTTTACCTGCCAGATAGTAACAAATGGTAAACTATACATTGATTGACATTGTTCTAAAGAATAGCATAGATGGAGTTCACATCTAGCAAACAAACCTTGATCCCCAGTGAAAGTCGACCAAGTCTTGCCATTTATGAGGATGCCATCAGGGAATGGAAGGGTTTTGCCAGAATCAAGATCTCGCTGCAATGTCTGCAATATCAACATGAGGTTATCGGTGAAAATCTGGATCCACATCATTGGCAATCCAATTATACTATATTGATTCTCCAGGATCGCTAAGTGTCAGCAGCCAATTAGGACGTATAAATTGTGATACTCTCCATAGAATATCTATCCATCTTACCTTATGATTCGTCTTATGCCAATCACCAATGAGTAATGTGAAGTCTCCAGCTGGAGGAGGATATGGTACCGGGATCAAAGGCCTAGCGTAGACATTGAGAGCTCCAAAACCACCAGCAGCTCGGTGCATTGCAGTCGATGGGAAGTATGTGTAGGAGCCAATCTGATCCTTAGGCTGGAAGTTGTATGTGTAGTTTGAGTTTGAAGGTATTGGGCAATTAGTCCCCAGTACTCCATCTTGCCATGAGTTTTTCCTCTGCTTGATCCCATTCCTGTGTTCATTATGAATCTTCTTTAGCCATGTTATGATTCAAAATGCTAGCAGAAACGATGGAGCAATGAGCTTCTAGCTTAAAGCCATCGAGTTCAACTCATAGGCAAAGACAACCCAGATAATTCGGTCAACCCTATCCCAGATTAGCCATGAATGAAAATGAAACCAGAACAAAGGAGAAGCTTACCATGTCAAGAGGAAAGGTTCGTCCAACTTATTGATGAGATTGAGGACAATGTTGTCATTGGTCACACAATCAAGTTTAGGACCAGGAAACTGGCCATTTATGAGAATGACCTTCAAAGAAAACAAACAAAAAAGAGTAAGATCTCACACCTCACAGATCGGATAACCCATCAGCAAGAATCACCCAAATATGGAAACTGGCACCCAATACCAACCAACACACACCTGTTGAGGAACACCAAGAGGAGCAATTGTCCCATAAGTCACTGTCCATGTGTAGAACCTGTAAGGGTCATCTGCTTTCACCACACTCGAGCTCAACAACGCCAAAATCCCACAAATGAGAGATACCAAACTTCTCCTCTCCATTGCACTAGTAAATCAAATCTCTTTCACCCTATTCACACCAGCAAAAACTAACTCATCAATTTACAACAATTTTGCCCACAAACAGATCACAAACAAACAAAACAAACCCACAAAAGAGAACCAGAAAAATCAAAATGGGCACCTCCAAAACCCTAAACCAAACCCTGAAAGCCCCTCAAACAAGAGCTTGTGCAAAATCTCAAGTGGGCATTCAAAATTCAGGCCAAAAATTGAACCCAACTCCTGAGTTTGACACAATGGGAGACACTACAAATCCACTAAAGATAGCATTTTGATCCAAGAAAACACAACATACAACGAAACTAAGGAAAAATGAAAGTGCTCAAGCAATGCAACAAAGCTCAAAACACTAGAAACATACCAACAATTTTTGGAGCACTGTGAGCTTTCGAGATCTGAATGAAACGATGGGCCGAGACAATAAAGTAAACACCTCTCGTCTTAAATAGACGAAAAAGACTACAACTAACAACATAAATAAAAATAAAAAGTGATAGTGAATGGAACCAACTTGAGAGCACAGCGCGGGAGAGTAGCGTTTGATGGAGTGTTGACCGTCATCACCACATTCCACCTTCATCAGTTCATCACCACACTATGCAAAATTATGGGTTGTTTTTTTTTTTTCAAATTTCTTGGGGTTGAGTGCAATCAATAATATTGTTGCTGTGAATGGGGTACACAAAAGGAGAATGACGGTGGAAAATGGGCTGGCAATGAGAGCTGATTTTCGGCGCTGTTTAACGCGTTTCCGTCAGTCCTGCCTCCATCAATGTGATGAGAGGAGTAAATTTCTGGTTTGGAGGCCAATTAGGCTGGCATAGTGTTCGTTTTACTACTCCCTTCCCCATCCAATTGTAAATTAAACATTCAATACTCATCTGACTTAAAATTTAACTCGTATTATGAGATAATTAAAAAATTATTTTTAAAAAAATTATTGTAAAATGTTTAGCAGTCTTTTTGTCGTAAATAAATTATGATACATTATTAAAAATAAACGTTTCATATCAATTATAATATTTTATTTTTAGACAATTTTAAAATGTCAAAAAATTCGAACTATTTATACTTTACATAACATTTTATATTATTTTTTTCTCTCCATCCATTCATTATTTCTTTCACTCGCTCACAAAGATATAAAGATAAAACATCACAAAATCAATATATTTTTTAATAATTATATTAAATCAACACACCGTAATTAATTTGGGAGAAAAAGAATAATAGTTTAAATCATGTGTCTCAATTTTAAATCAATGACATAATTTTTCTTAGGACGTTAGTTAAAAAAAAAAAGGCTTCTTAATTTAGGTATAAAATAATAATTAAAAAAAATTAAATATTTTATTTATTTTATGATGAAGTAAGTAATTACTCCCTTTGTTCTCAGATAAACGAAACGGAACACGCTTCATCAGACGAGCTTCGAAATTTGATCAGTCGGGGGATGTAAGTGCAGGACTTAATGCATGAAGATTAGATGTGAAGGATCTTATTTCCATCATAGTAATACCTACTATGTTATCCAGTGTAATGTATTTCCTTGCACATCATCATATTCCATGAAATGATGGTTGAAGGTCAACGGTTACATTAGTGATCATGTGAGTCGCTGAGGCACATCACATGCAATTTATGGCAACGTGTCGAAGTTCTAATAATTAGTAGAACTTGATTCCCTAAGGTAATCAAACCTGATTGAGTATGGGCACCACAAGTCCAAAGAAGGGTCTCATCTTTTCTTTTATCTTTTCTTTTTTAATTTATCCTTTTTTCAATATTTAAAATCATTTATAATTTTTAATATATATATATATATATATCTATATATGTCAAATATTAAAAATAAATATATATTTGAACTCTACATATCAATATCTACAAAATAATATCAATATTGAATATAAAAAAATTCATATATAAATAAATGCATATTAATAATACTTAAACACATATAAATTTTTATCCTATTTAATAGTTTCTTCAAAATATTGGCTGCTATATGGATTGATGTTCATCACTTTATTCCACAGTTGAAGATGAACTGCATAACTATCGACCCATCCTCGAGCTGCATTGGAATCTGAAAAAATTGATAAGATCAGAATTTGAAAAAATTAACAAGATTGAAATCCGAAAAAATTTAAGAAAAATGAAAAAGTTGACACAATCGGAATCTGAAAAAACTGACAAGATTGAAATCCGAAAAAATTAAAAAAATGAAATATATTATAATCTGATATATTTCAATATTTTTATGAAATATATTTTTTATATTCAATATTAATCTTATTTTATAGATATTATGTGTAGATTTTAAATATATATTTATTTTTAATATTTGATATATATATATATATATATATTAAAAATTATAAACGA